>JAURVB010010256.1:0-48659 GCA_033002965.1 Piper betle | reverse complement strand
ATTTAAGGTTTAATATAAGTCGTTATATATAAATGAGTCTTATATACAGAGCTACTGCTCATGTATCTTATACGAGAGACACCTTTTATTTTGAATAATTTAGTAGGTTCTTCTATTCAAAATCTATATAGATGAATAGAAAAAATAAATAATACAATTTAAACTCAATCTAATAGTTACATCCCTTTTATCTTAATTATCAAAGTAATTGCAACAAAAAATAATTTCAAAATATTTATTAACTAGTGCATTTTTTGCAAATCTAAAAATATCTCATATTAAAATTATTTAAGGTCTAATATAAATGAGTCTTATATATAAGAGCTGCTCATATATTTTATACGAGAGACACCTTTTATTTTGAATAATTTAGTAGGTTATTTTATTCAAAATCTATATAGATGAATAGAAAAATAAGATAATATATTTTAAAACTCAATCTAATATTTATATCCCTTTCATCTTAATTATCAAAGTAATTATTGAAACAAAAAATAATTTTAAAATATCTATTAACTAGTGCATTTTTTTACAAATCTAAAAGTATCTCATATTGATGTAAAAAAGATTAAAATTTTATCAATCTCTTACTTATATAAATAAATCTCATTTTATAAAATTCATGTAAATGTTCAAATTAGATGTGTAACTAGAGTATAAGCTAATATGAAGTGTTCACCTAAGGATGGCAAGTGAATGGAGTAGCTCGGCTCACCTCATTACAAGCTGAGCTTGGCTCGAGCTCATACCAAGCTCAAAGACGACGCAAGCTAGGCTTGGCTCGGCTCGGCAAAATATTTTTCCTACATTAAATAGAAGAAATATTTGACAAAAGATCTTTTCCTCTATGAAATTAAGTAGATGAATTATTATACTAATACATTTATATCTTAGGTTTTTTCTAAGAAAATAATTATAAAATTTACTCAAAAAGGTTAAAAGGAGACGAATGACAATGATTGTCTTATCGGCGATTTTTAACGTTTTGTTTTTAAAATGTTGTTGACTTTAATCATTGACAACAAAAGATAATGAGATTAGTTCTATCGATTTTTATTGGTTCAAGGTGCTAACCTTTGGAAGAATTGCTTTAGTTTAGCCTGTCAAAAAATGTGGGGCGCCAATTAGAAAGGACATGCACGGGTACTTTACTACCGTAATGGATTTGGCTTCCCACGAGGAATGGCCTTAATCATGTGTTGCGTGCCCTGAGACGGTGGATCGGATAAACGTCAAATTAACGTGTAATTAATTAAGAAATTATAATAAAGACGTCCACTAAAAATTATTATCTTGTTAATTGTTAATGACAAAGGGCTACGAGACTTCTATAAACGAGATCGAACTTCGCATTATCAATTGCAAAGTTTGAAATTTGATTGTGGGTGGCTTTGTTAATCAAGTCCAGGCCCCCACAATATCTAAGCTCATATTTGCGTCGGCATAAAATGGCCCATCCTGCAGCTGCCACGTGTTCATTTGGACAAACTACTTGGACAAGTGTTACAGCTAATCTATACCTAATCTGCGTACAGTGGTACTAATCAAAACTCTGGGGATTCTAGACTTTATGAATATTCTTTTAATACAATAATTTTAAACATGTTATTAGTGTATATTTTAATTTATATCAAAAATTTTCATTACATGTGTATGTTTTAGTTTCAATTTCATTTTTTTCTTTATTTTAGTTATTTGAAAAAAGATTAAATATGATTTGACTCAAATTGAATATCTTAATTTAGTATAAGATCTTTACTTATTTTTAATAATTATTTATAATCACACGGTGAATTAACTATTTTTTTATCATGGAGTTTACAAACCCCCTGCATGGGCTTGTTTATATGTGTGGATAGACCGGCGAAATTTGTCTAATCAAAAACTCATACGCATAGTCCTACACAGGCTTGTTCTAATTTAAAATTGAAGCGAGGCCCATGTAGTATTTTTTGTATGTCAGCCCATCTCGATAAAACCTAAAAAGCCCATTATTTTCAAGCCCACTCCACCACAGTCAAATAAGGTGAGATATTTTTAAAGGGTAGGTCCAAGACGATGAAAGATTTAGCGTGGCAAAGGAGGAAAAAATATCTACTCTTGATTATACATGAAATCTATAAATAGAAAACTTAATCATGAATAGGGGGTTATTTTTTCTTAAAAATTAGATTACCTAAAGCTCTTATACTTTGTAAAGGAGATAATGAGAAGGTCGTACTCTATTTCGGTTAAAGGCAATAATAAGGCATCCAAATGAAGTCTCATCAAGGGTTTGTTTGGTTAGCATTAAAAAATGTAAATATAAAAAATATTTGTATTAAATGGAAATAACAATTAGATAGAAATGATATGAAAATTTTAAAGTTTTATATTACATATTTAGATAATAGGAAGATAAGGTGAAAATAAAATATTCCTTTGCATGTGCACGGGTATGTGCCTCCCAAAATTCTTTCAATTTCTTTTTTCTTTCATTTAAAAAATATTGTTTTGTAAAATTTTTACATAAACTATACTTCAACTTAAATTAAAATTTTTAATAAAATTTTAACACATCCAAATATAAGCAAATTTGTGGCCTCTAAATTTTATATTTTTTTATGTATAATTTCAGTACGGTCATACAACCCCCAAGACTCTAATTTTGTGCATTTGTGCAACTAGCTTTAAATGAGTATTTTGTTATAAAGTTCCAAGTACTACAACAAGAAGATAGAACAACTCTTCATGAAAGCTTTATTATATAGTGGATTGCTGCGACATCGTCTCAAAACAGATGTAAACGCAAACACCAATGGTTGAACGTATAAAAATTTGATCTCCTATTTACTTTGAGATTTTCTATTATTGACTTATTTAGTTATTTGATTGCCTACAGATAATCACACCTAGGGAAACCCTTTATCTCTACAAAATTTTACCACTATCCACAGCATTCCTACCCCCAAAACATGTGAAAATGTGCACAAATAATTACAATTGATCAATATATTTATAATAAGAATAGTTGAAAATTATATAATATTTCAATTATTTTTTTGAATAAGAAATGTTAAAATTGTAAAAACACTTAATTTTCGAATAAAAAGAGATAAAATTTAAAGTAAATATTTAATTAATACTTTCATAATAAGATGGGGTAAAATATAATATTACTTAAAGACACATAACAAATTTATAATGTATGGACCATACAGCGAGAAATGTTGTAGAGGTTTATGAATATTACTTTAATATATTAGATAGATGGTATAGTATTTACATATATATGTTAAAAATAAGGGGAAAACGCATATTCTACTACCGTGCGCTTGCATGACGTGCCTGCATGCCTGCGCACTATTATAGATCGTTCGTGCTTGCGCCTGTTCTAATCCGCATGAGTGTGCGCTCGTGCATGCACTCAGGCGTGACATAGAACATGCGTGTGCATATGCTACTCGGATTAGCATCATGGCATTATGCAAATCCTCTCGTATTGGCTTCCAGAGCCTCTCTCAAATGCATTTTTCACGTGTTTTCGTTATCATATGCCGCCAGCTTGTTTATCACTCGTTTTGTTTGAGGCGAGGATGCCTCTGACAAAAGCTTCTCTAAACATGCTTGCTCCTACCTTGTTGATGCCTTAGCTTAGTTGCTACTTTCAGCTTGCTTCCTGATGCCTTGCTGTCGGAGCTGCCTAGCTACTGCTTTTGCCTAATTGCTGGAACTATTGGAATTTTATTTGAACTTTTATATGCTCCTCATCATTCATATATATATATATATAGTTTATATATTATAATTTAAATATATTAATTAGTAGCATAATTAAGGATAATTACCATAGTGGTGGTTTATTACTATAACTTCTTAATAAGAGATGCTAAATACAGTGTATTTCTTTGTAGTCCTTGATCTGAGTATTTTTTCTGTCTTTGTTTACCATCACCTTGAAAGTACAATAGATTAGAAGATCTCAAAATATTAATTAAAAAAATTTGTAAGAATGTATGATTTGTTTATTATAAATATATTTATGTTTGATTTATATTTAGTATCAAAGCATTCATCGATCAAATTTTTCTACTATCAAAAATTATTTTTTGGTAAAATTTGTTTCTCTATTTCATACTATTATTATAATAATTTTGCAATAAAACCTTTTGGGTTCATTCAATTGATTTGTATGCTATTTTCTGTGAGGATAATGTTTATAATGTCTATATAACCTAATGTTAATGTCAAATAAATAAATAAAAATTACTTACATGAACAAACCGAAGGAAGAAGAGGCTTTGTTTTGGCGGTATGCCTTATTAAGGTTGCATGTTATATTAATATCAAATAAGGAGCTTCATGTTACATGAATGCCAAATAGGGGTGAAATACCTTCAAATACCAATTAAAGGTTATATTGCTAAAAAAATTTAATAAACGGTTGAATAAATTGTAATAATTTAAAATAATGACCTTAAATGTGCTGAATTGTTTAGTCATCCTGGGTTTTATTCTTATTTTGTAGGTCTAAAAATATATAGTGGTCACTTATTTAAGGCTCAATTTTAAGTTATATTTTAAAACCCATATTCTCACTTAATTAATAGGTAATTGTAGGTAATTTTTATATGACTAATTTAGTGAATAAATAATAGTCCAACAAACGAACTATAATGGATAGTTCAACAATTATTTATATGTCCATTCATATACATTATGCTTTGTCTATAAACAATCTGATCAATTTTTATGGACAATATATAGTCTGGTCATGGACATGACGTTGACCGAACTATTTTTGTTCATATAGCTGTCTATACACCCACTTAATTATATTTAGACAATAAAGTTAACATAACCATCAATTGTTTATGGTGTTCAAGTGATGTCCAAATTGTCTATATGATATCCAAAGACTATCCGAACCTAATTGTGAGATGTTTATTTATTATTGTGCATGTGATTGAGTGTTTATACACAAATTTTGGGTTATTTGTATCTTTATATATGTCATGCATATGCACGTGAAATGTTTGAACATGAGATGATAGTTTAAATATATTGTGTTGATATTAAGTGATCAGTGTATCTTTTAAATTAATTGAAGAATAGCCACAACATCTTTAATTAAGATAAACTATACATAAAGTGAAATATAAATCACATATGGATTTTATTACATCAAATTCTAATTAAAAATTGTGATTATAATAGTTTTACCCCATAGGTAGGTTATTATGATTATTTTATTTAATTAAGGTGAAATAAAAAATATTCATATTTCTTAATTAACGTACAAGCATTGAGAGATATTTAATATTTTTTCTAGTTTTATCTTGAAATATTACATGAATTTATTTTGTGTTAAAGTTTTTGCCCACAAGTAGACTTTAATGATATATTGATTCATTTTAGTATGTTTACATTGGTAAGCATACATTTACAATGATAATGTATAATGTGCCTCAATATTTATGATAATAAGCATGATTATATGTTTCTTACCATTGTTTCATCTTTGATAGTTTCTGATGATAAATCTGGGTTCCCCTATTTAAGTGGTGATCATAATTATAAGGAATGGAGGGAGAAAATCCTTCTTCGTTTGGGGTATATAGATCTTGACTATGCTCTTCGTAAGGATGAGCTTCATGTTTTCACTGAATCTACCACTCAAAGCGAGAATCTATTATACAAACGTTGGGAGCGATCCAATCACGTGAGCTTGATGTTCATTAAGTCTCGCATTATAACTAGTATTTGTAGGTCAATTCTTGAATTTGAGTCTGTCAAGGATTATATGAAGATTATTGATCAATAATTTGAGATTTTAAACAAATCATTGGCTAGTACCCTGATAGCAAAATTGTCATCAATGAAGCCTATTGGCATTTTTGGTGTGTGTAAGCACATTATGAAAATGAGAGGCATTGCTTCTCAACTTAAGTCTCTGGATATTGAGAGTTTTGAGTCTTTTTGGTGTATTTCATCATTAATTCTCTCCCTCCTGAGTACGGTTCTTTCAAAATAACTTATAACACACAAAAAGAAAAATTGTTGATAAATAAACTTCTGACCATGTGTGTTCAAGAGGAAGGGAGATTGATTCATGATATGGGTGAAAGTATACGTGTGGTGACTCATGGAAAAAGCAAGAAAGAAAGTCGGGTACACAAAGGGAAAGACAAAAAACCTATCCATTTTAATGACAAAAGGGAATCTAATTGTTTCTCCTTTAAAAAAAGAGACATATAAAGAAAGATTGTCCTAAATACAAGGCATGACTTGAGAAGAAAGGTAATCTCATCTCATTTGTTTGTTATAAATCTAACATGGTTGATGTTTGTCATAATACTTATTGGATTGATTCCAGTTATACAATCCATGTTTTGAATACCATGTTGGGTTTCTTAAATCAAAGGAAACCAACAAAAAGTGAACAAGGCATCTATTCTAGCAACTAGATGCATTCACATATAGAAGCTATTAGGACATGTAGACTTGTTTTAAGTTCTGACTTTGTACTTAATCTAGAAAAGACTTTTTATATTCCTAGCTTTTTTCAAAAACTTAATTTTTATTTCAAGACTTGTACTTTTGGGTTTTTGATTTAACTTTTCTTAAAACATTTTTAGTATATTGCATCACTCTGTTGTTGTGGAAAATTGTTCTATGAATCAAAGTTTATTGCAAATCCACTTGCAAGATGATGTCCCTTATAACCTAATGGCTATACATAGTACTACTAGTATAAAGCATTGTGTTATGAATTGAAAAATTGAGACATATCACAATTGAAAGTATCAAAAGACTTATAAATGATGAAGTTCTTAAAACTCTTGATTTTACAGATTTTGATACTTGTGTGGATTGCATTAAGGGAGAATAGATAAATATGTCTAAAAAGGTGCTAGGAGGAGTTCTGAAATATTAGAAATCATACATACAGATATATGTATTCCTAATATGGATTCATATGGTCAGAAATACTTCATCTCATTTATCGATGACTATTCACGATATGTATATCTCTACGTACTTGATAATAAGCACGAAACATTGGATGCACTTAAAATTTTTAAAGTGGAAGTAAAGAAACAATGTGGTAAGCAAATTAAAATTGTGAGATATGATTGAGATGAAGAATTTTATGGTAGGTATACTAATGGTGGACAAGACCCGGTTCATTTGCAAAATTTCTTTAAGAGTATCGTATTATTGCACAATATACTATACCTGGCTCACAAGATTAAAATAGTGTAGCAGAATGAAAAAATCAGACTATATTAGACATGGTGAGGAGTATGCTTAGCAACTCCAAACTTCCTCATTCATTATGGAGGGAAGCTCATAAGACTACAACATATATATTAAACCGGGTTCTTACTAAAGCTGTTTGTAAAACAACATTTGAGTTATTAAAACGCTGGAAACCAAGTTTGAAACATATGCGTGTTTGGGGCTGTCTTACTGAGGTTAGGGTTTATAACTCTCAAGAGAAAAAGTTGGACCTAAGGACTATTAGTGGATATTTCATTAGTTATGCCAAAAAGTCTAAAGGTTATAGGTTTTATTATCTATCGAGTGTCACTAGATTTGTGGAATCAAGAAATGCAAAATTTCTTGAGAATGATGTGATTAGTAAGAGTGATCAACATTAAAACTTAATTTTTGATGATGATTATATTTAAAGTACTTCTATGTTGGGAAATAGACTACTTAATATTAGTTGCATACATCCTAATTGGGTGAATATTGAACAAGTAATTAATGAACAGTCACATCAAGCTGGACATGTTCTAGTAGAATAAGTTGCTCATAATGAAAATTAACAACTTGAAGTTCTTAAGCAACCGGTTGATCAACCACCTTCACAAGAGAACGTTGATGAACCATTAAGGTGATCAATAAAAGTAAAAACCAACAATATCTTGAGATTTTGTTATTTACCTACAAGAAACAGACTATAATATTGGAGAAAAAATGACCCTAATACGTTTTCACAAGCGATAGATAGTAATAATTCAAAATTATGGTATGAAGCCATGAAAGATGAGACGGATTCTATAGTTACAAACTAAGTTTGAGATCTTATCAAGTTGCCTAATAGGGTGAAAGCTATTAGTTGTAAATGAGTCTTTAAAACAAAAAAATATTCATTAGGCAATATTGAATGATATAAGGCAAGACTTGTGCCTAAAGGATTTACACAAATGGAAGGAATTGATTATTGAGACTTTTTCTCCCGTTTCAAATAAAAGACTCATTCTGTATCATCATAACACTAGTAGTGTATTTTAATTTTGAATTACATCAGATGGATGTGAAAATAACTTTTTGCAATGGAGATCTAAAAGAAGAGGTTTATATGAAATAACCTGAGGGGTTTTCTTCAATTGATAGTGAACATCTTGGTTGTAAACTTAATAAATAGATATAGACTCGAGCAAGCCTCCCATCAGTAGTATCTTAAATTCCATAATGTAATCTCTTCATTTGGTTTTGTTAAGAATATTAAGGATCAATGTATATACCACAAAGTTAGTATGAGTAAGATTATTTTTCTTGTCGTATATTTTAATGATATATTGCGCTCAACTAATGATATGAGATTGTTACATGAAGTAAAAAGTTTCTCTCTAAACATTTTGATATGAAGGATATGGGTGAAGCATTATATGTCATTGCCATTAAGATTCATAGAGATAGATCTCAAGGTATCTTGGGTTTATCTTAGAATGCCTATATCAGTAAGGTTCTCGAGAGATTTCAAATAAGTAATTGTACATCTTTAGTAGCTCTTGAAAGATTTTAAATAAGTAATTGTACATCTTCAATAGCTCTTCATAGGGAAAGGAGATAATTTTAATTTGGATTAATGTTTGAAAAATGATCTTGAAAGGGAACAAATGAAAAACATTCCATATGCTTTAGCTATTGAAAGCTTTATGTATGTGTAAGTCTGTACAAGACCAGACATTGCATTTTTTGTTGGAATGTTGGGGAGATATCAAAGTAATCTTGGCATTGAACATTGGAAAACTGTAAAGAAAATTATGAGGTATCTTCACGGAACCAAAGATTACATGCTTACATAAAAGAGATCTTCTAATTTGGAGGTCATTGGATACTCAGATTCAGATTATGATGGTTGCATTGATTCTCATAAATCCACATATGGATACATCTTCATGTTTGCTAATGGAGTTGTATCGTAGAGAAATGTAAAATAGACTTTAGTTGCCACTTTTACTATGGAAGTCGAATTCGTTGCATGTTTTGAGGCTACATCACAGGCTATTTGGTTGAAGAGTTCCATGTCTAGCCTTCGAATTGTTGAGTCTATTTCAAGGCCATTGAAGATGTATTGTGATAATTCAGTTATTGTGTTCTTCGTTAAAAATAATAAAAGTGGAAGTCGAAATAAACATATCGATATTAAGTATTTAGCAATTAGAGAGTATATTAAAATAAATGAAGTGCTCATCGAACACATTAGCACTAAATTGATGATTGCAGATCCTTTGGCGAAAGGCATGCCACCAAAGATGTTCACAGGATCGTGTAGCTCGTATGAGACTTGTTTAATTTCAAACTTGATATGTGATGCTAAGTATATAACATATTATTTGTTGAAACTCTACTATTTGTTTATCTTCTCATTATGAGTGTACACATTATATTGGAGAACAACAATCATTGTTGTTACATATATATATATATATATAATATAAGTTTGGACCTGAATAAGCATTGTAGACTTATTCATAAAGTTTAAACCATATTATGACTTCTTAAGAGTATTTTACATTGTAATAAATGGAAGAGTAATTCTTAACTAAAGAAGACTTACCGCTATGATTCATGTATAATACTCTTCTTTTGAAGTATTAATATTTAAGATAATATTATGCATGGTGATATATGTTCGGACCAAGTGAGAGAATGTTGGAATTTTATTCTAACTTTATGTTTTGTCCTTTAATATATATAGTTTATATATTATAATCTAAATATATTAATTAGTGGTATCATTAAGGATAATCACAATAGGGTGGTTATTTGTATAACTTCTTGATAAGAGAAGTTAAATACGGTGTTTTTCTTTGGGGTTCCCTAATCTAGGTATTTTTATGTCTCCGTCTCCCATCACCTTCGAAGTATAATAGATCACAAGATCTCAAAAGACCAATTGAGAAGATCTGTCATGACAAAATATATGATTTGTTTATTATAAATATATTTATGTTTGATTTACAGGAACTACCTAGCTTTCCCTCCCTCTAGTATCTAATTTGAACATTTATTAGTGAGTTTCAAAAAATGATATTTATATGGACTAAAAATAGAATGCATAAGTAGGAGGTTTATAAAATTTTATCTTTTTTAAATATCATTATAACCTGCTTTTATATTTTTTTAAAATGCACTAGTTAATAGAAATTTTGAAATTAAATTTTATTATAATTACTTTAATAATTAAGATAAAAGTTAAAAACATTGAATTGAGTTAATAATTTATAATTACTCTTATTCATTTATTTTTCTATTTATCTATATAAATTTTGAGTAATATGACCCACTTAATTGCTCCAAATAAGAAGTGCAATGCATATAAGTTATACGAATTGTAGCTCATTTATATAAGAGTCTAAAAATAATGAGTCACCTTCATTTATACATATTTTGCAACATAAATAAGATAAGATATTATTGAATGAATGAGTTTTTAAAAAAAATATAAATATGTAACAATATAAAATTTTTAACAAGTATTTATTAGATGATAAGTCTGGTGTAGGCAGCCGTCATAATTCTATTCTAATAGTACTTGTGGTAATTAAAAAGTCAGTAATTGAAGTGTAGGCTGGGTCGATCATCCTCGACTCGATTGTATATGTGCCTTGTGAGACTATTAATTATCTATACTCTTAAGTTTTTTTTATAAAAAATGTATTCTCTTAGGTTGGAAAAGTTAGTGAACTCTGTTCATTAGTGATAACAGTGATTTTCTTGAAAAAGAAAAAGATTACCATTTTGTTTGTGCTATCTAATTAGCAGTTTTTGCATATCCTTCTTAAGCACAAGACAAGTTCAACATTTATTGTATTTTTTAATTTCAATAAATTGTTACAAGCTTATAGCATGGGATATGGGTCTTTAATATTCTGATCTTCGTCCCAAGTAGAGCTTAAGATTGTGTAGTGACTATTTTATAATATAGATAATAAACTTCTTAAAACAAGTAGTCATTTTGAGTTGTACTCAAAGTCTATGGTATCCAACCTAAGTGAGGGTTACATAGGAAAGACCTCTTAGGGGCCGACGAAAAAGCTTGTGTGACTAAAGTTGGATTCGCTATAAAGTAGACATTAAGGGCCATAAGAGAGGGTGAAGGAATATTACAAGTCTATGGTACGACATATATAATGCGAGATCCAATTAATTTAGCTTTACATTTAATATTTAATGGGTTAAGATATTATTTATTTGTAGGGAATGAACTATATATCTTCAACTTTAGTTAATTATGTTTAAAAAGATAATTTAAGCTCATTAAATTATAATTTTGGCCGGGATATTACAAACGATATTAGAACCAACCTCGATTTTGTGTTAAATGGTAGGTTGAATTAAGGACATTAGCTAAATTGCTAATCACAGGCTAAAAAATGACATGGGCTTAGGCTAGCAGTATATAGGAATTCCAAGGGTAAAGTTTTTTAAGGCGGGTAGATTCTGAGATTGCTCAATTTAGTCTCACATTCAATACCTAGTGGGGTAAAATCTTATTTATTCGTGAAAATTGAATATAGAATTTTTAATTTTAGTTAACTACTTTTAAATAAATAATTTAGGCTCAATAAATTACACTTTGAGATAGGTCGTTACACATAAATTTATTATTCCCGATCTAAGTTTTATATCGGGTTACGATTTAATGGTAATTATAATATGTATGATTTTTAAGTCTCTTAAAATGACCGGTGGTCACTTAAAATATCTCAAGCCCGTTGCACAAAATTGGTCATTTTCCCCACATAACACAAAAATTAAGAACTTGATCTAATTCCCAAACAAACGATACATTGCATGTTTACAACCATCTCCAATCCAAACATGCAAATCTGTGCCAAACATGCCTCTTGCAGACCAACCACTGATCCTTCCACATCTTGATTAATTTTGCATTATCATTCACAATGGTTCCGCCTGCACACTACCTCCCACAAAAATATATTAATCCCATACATCAATTAAGCAGACTAGGCAGATGTTGTTGGTTCTTTCTCACTCTCCTTCCTCTCTTCCACTTTCTCCTCTGGCAGTGCAGGTTGCACCTCCTCGCCTTTCACTTCACGTGCACTGCTGCTCTCCTCAACCTTCTCATCAGGTGTGGATTCTTTCACCTCTGTGGTTTCTGCAGCTTCTTCTGGTGTTACCTCCACAGCTTCAACGGCTGGTGCTTGTTCCGGTGTCTTAGATTCAGTAGCGGCGGCATCTTCGACCACCTTGACTTCGGCTTGTACATTTTGAACCTCACTCTGCTCAACCTTCAAAAAAAATATAAATAGAGAACTTGATTTAACCGATGTTATAAGATGGGGAAAAGTGGGTAGTAAATTCAATATGGTTTCCACTAATTGAAGCTTTCAGAGCAACAAGAAAGCAATTCACGTGCATTTGGATAAGATAAAGAGATAATTTGATCAGACGAATGTTAAAAGGCATAGCAAAAGTGGACATCTCATGATGTTCAATATGGTTTCCAATATTATATGAAGCAACAAGCATGCAATTACATAAGCATTTGGATAATATAAAGAGATAGCTTGATTAAACCAATGTTAGAAGGTATAGGACAAGTGGGTATCTCATGAAATTCAATATGGTTTCCAAAAGTCGAAGCTTTTGGAATAAGAGGAAGCAATTACATGAGCACTGGGTATTGGGAACTTACTTGAGTACTATTATTGGTGGTGGGATTCTCAACATCGGCAGGGGCCTGGGACTCGAAAGTCTTGAGCTTGGGTAGCACAAGCACCCATGTTTTTCTTGGAAAGGTGAACTGCAGGGTGAAGCATTGACCATGGGGTTTGAGGGGTATTTAAAAAGCTCCAAGGGGGAAGGTTGTTAGACTGGAAGTGTCTAAATTTGGTGAATGATAGCTGGCAAAGGAGAGATGAGACGGGAGAATAGCTTGGCTATGGAAAGAACCCAGTTGGGATTGGGTGTCTTTGGCCTCTAACCATTGTAATTAGTCATGGCACCGTGGAATTAGCTGGTGATGTGTGACCTTATTAGGCCACAAGTGCAAGGCAAATGGGAGGGGCATGTTTGACAACAGATTGCTATCTGTTTTGCCTCTTTTAAGGAGATGAATCTGCAGCCTAACATTTTTTGACATGCATCTTATGAGGTCAATTTGCCGCTTGAAGAAGTTTCTATAAATTGGGAAAAGCACCAAAACTAAGAAAAATAAACAACTACTCATATATAACATATATAATCACAAATGGGTGTGACAGCATCTACATACATGTCTTAACGAGTCCATCTTCTTTCGATTGTCAAGAGTGTTATGGTCTATACTCTATAATTTTAAATACTATATTTATTAACATACTAAATTTATAGCCGATATGGATATATTTGATTCAATGGGGTCAAAGAAGGTTCGACTAGATTTTAAAATTATAAATAAAATATTTTATTAAATATTTAAAAAATATTTTTATCATCAATATTTTATTAAAGACCAGTTAAAATACCATAATTTTTAACAAAAATGGGATTTGCTAAAATTTCAAATTAAAAAATTAGGGATGGATTAAAATATTACAAAAGCTTAAATTGTTATGAATTTGAAAGTGGTAATGTTAAAATAGTCTTAAGTATCTATAAGAGATAAATAATGTATTATATATACGTGGATTCTTGAGCCTTTCAAAATGATCAGTCATTTTATCCAGACAACTCCAAAGATCTTGATGTCATCGCCAACATAGTAGATATGGTCACATTCTCTCTACATATTTGTCATATTTGTATTATGACCCAAAAGTGGAGTGTAAAATTTTGACCACATTTATAAATGGTCCAAAAAAGACAAGGTAAAAAATGTGTAAATGTAGGTTTACATGTAAAGATCAATGAGCTTGTATGTGTAGGAAAAGTGTTAAAATAGTCACATATCTCTATAAGTGATATGAAATATCTATTTATCTATTTATCTATCTATCTATCTTATCCACTATATAATATTATAAGAGGATGTGTTTCGACATTCTTCTCATATAATATTAATTCTGGACTTACAATTCCCTCTTACGTAAAATTCTTTGTTTTTGTCCCTTACTTGCTTTAAATTCATATATTATTAATTAAATCAAAATATATTACACAATGAAAATAATAAAAATTTAAGATATAACTTTAGCTAAGTGCATAACATTTAAATGTAATTTTGGTGATTAAAAAGTAATGGTCATTTAGAAATTTAAATATTTTTTATGCAAGACAATTTACATTAGACATTTAATGTAAATATTTAGCTTTGATCTTGACAAAATGATATTTGTCAAAAAATTTCAACTAAGAATTTTCTGTTTTTTATTAATTTTTTAAATCATAAAATTATTATATATTTATTTATCATAGTTTATTTAAAGAGATACTTTTTTATGTTTTTTAATGTTATATATTTTTAATTTTATGTTTTGATAAAAATTTAAAAAGTTTGTCAAACCCTCGTATTGTGTGGGTCTAAGCTAGTATTGTAAATATGTGCTAATCATTTTGGATAAAAGCTCGTTGACCCATCTCAACAGGTGCATGGTATATCGGGATATCAGGTACAAGTGAGTGGTATGATATAATATTTAAAATTATATTTTAAGCTCTTTTGAATTTTGAAAATAATGTGGTAATGCTACAATGATGCATGCTGCATGCATCCCATGCAGGCGGTATTTAACCTTGTGAAAATTATGTCTTATGACTTCTTGAACTCATGTAGATTGGCTGGACTTCGAAAAAAATATATTATTAAGGTTCCCTTTTTATGATAATTGAATGGAGTATAATTTTAAATAGGAAAATCTTTGCGGACCACTAAATTTTTTTCTATTTTTCTTCACCTTGATTTTGATTGGCCCTAAAAAATGGTTATGTAAGTATGATGCAGATGACTCATTAAATGAGGTATTCAAATTTAAGGTAGGGAAAAATGATGAAAATTAGCCAAAGACCCTTTGAAACTTATTAATAATATATATTGAGAATATATAAAATTATTATTATATTATTTTAAATAAAAATAATAAATATTTAATTAATTTAATAAAAAAATAGTTGTATACACATATTAAAACTAATTTAAATTTTAATAACTAAAAAATTTTAATAAATAAATTTAATTCTAACAAAATTACAATAAGTTTTTATAATAATAAATAACAATATGTAAATAAATAAATATATAAAATCTATAAATAAAAATTGAGTATATTTTATTAAGTAAGAAACTTTATTTTGATAGTATAATTATAAATATATTAAAATCTATTAATTTGTTTAAAAATCTTAATTTATATAAAATTATAATCCAATATTTTTAATAAATAATAATAATAATAATAAGACTTCCAAATTAAGGAAGTATTAAGAGGCCAATAAAACTATTGTGGGGTCAAATCAACCACAACGAAAAAAAGTTGAATTACAATGAAAGCGAAAAAAACCACAACACTTTAATGTAAAATGGTTGATTGGTTTTTTAATTAGTGTCGCAAGATATACACTATTATTATTGATAAGAGTTTGTTAAATTTTTTACCAAATAAGGTATTATTAATAGTAATTACACAAAAATACCTATCACAATAATTAGTGTAATAATAATAATAATAATAACAACAACAATAATAATTACAAAATAAGTTGTGCATAGCACGAATATAATTTAAGGTAAGTATAAACTACTAGGTAGTTTTTTCTTATCCAAACTGCATGATAAATAATAACTAAAAATAATAAGTAAACGCAGCAAATCTCTTGTTTGACGTTAGTCATGGTAAAAGTTTATTTTGGGCAACTCAATAATTTAAAAAGAGTCTTATATATATTAGCTACAACTCATGTAAATTATATAAGCTATACTTTTTATTTAGAGTAATTTAATAGTTCTACTACTCAAAATCTATAAAAATAAATAAAAAATAAATACTAAGAGTAATTATAAATTTTCAACTCAATCTAATATTTATAACCATTTCATCTTAATAATTAAAGTAATTATAATAAAAATTAATTTCAAAATATCTATTAACTAATACAATTTTTTTAAAAAATCTAAATGTTGGTCATAACAATGTCAAGAAAATATGATAGAATATAAAATATGGTACGATGAATTATGAAGCAACTAAAGGATTCAACGTCGTGTTCTTCGTGCTTGGGGTAGGTGCGATTGATGTAGAACCAGCGAAATGCTGGAGAAGAGAGAGGGCGGTAGAGGAGGCAGTTGCAGGAGTTTGGAGAGCATTCGGATGGTGGCCCTAGACGTGGCCATGACGTCTTTCGTGGTCGTCGAGAGGATGAGGAGAAGTCAGGGGTTAATGAAAAGCTCAGCCAGGGTTTAATCTTAAAAATCGATTGGTTTCTTATGGAAGGGGGCAGCGGTTGCAATGGCTCCGTTTCTTAGAGAAGGGGTAGAAAGGAAACGGAAATTCGATGTGATTTTTAAAATTTAAAAACTTAGAATCAGGGTTTGATATATGGGAACATATTCGAACCGGTTCACGACAGATTCACATGGTTGGTTTTAATTTAATACATTAATATAATTGAATATACATATTTGCATAATGAAAGGTGAATAAAAATAAATGATCAAACACATCTAATTATCAAATTATTATATTTCAATATAAAATAAAATTTCCTTAAACAAGTTTCAAAAACTTTGAAATTACCAAATACCATACACGGGACTAGAAGGTGATTAATGACATATACGTAAAAATTGTGAGAACGGTGATTTATGAATCGATTTGACTTGAAGCACGGTTCTATTGATTCTAATATATATATATATATATATATATATATATATATATATATATATATATATATATATATTCTGGATTATTATGAAATCGAGGGGAAATTGGGCCGATTGTCATAAAGCGGATTTGCATGGCTTTGATTGGTTAGTTTTTTGGCTCCGTGGGGGTGCAGTGAAATGGCCACCATCGGCTGGGCAGAAAGGCTTGTGCCCACGCTACCAAGGACCACATGCAGCTAGCGAGCCCAGACAATATTTTCCCCCAACTCAATTTGAAAATACCAAGGTTGCCGGTCAATGCTTATTTGGGTATGTGGGAATAGGTTTTGGTTTGGTTGGCTTTAGATAGATAGAGCCTTGTCACTTTTACCGTTCTTTATTGACTCCCTCGCTCAAATTGGATTCATTTGCTAGGATTTTGGAAAACTCCTGCAGGAAATATAATGTAATGGCAGACACATTTTGGCTACAACAGCAGCTCCAAAAGCTCGAAATAGGCTTATGCATTCTGCCGAACCCATTAGTATTGTACTCAAAATCTATTTTATAATATATGTAAGTGTGTATGGTTGCCAGTAAAATTTTTTTTTAAAAAGAAACAGCGCCATTCTTCATGGGCAAACACTTACCTTCCAACATGATGTCGGCGTGAGTTTAGGGATGTAGTTGATACCAATCTCTAGCAACAATTAAAGAATACTAGCACCGATTTGTCATCAAAGCCTTATTCTTACGACAAAATTCGATTTACAAAATCAGAAAAAAATCAACAATTTTTGACGGTATAAACAACCGAAACTCCTCGGGAAAGTTAAAAAACTTTAAATAAACAAATACCAAGTAGCCTTATGCTACTAAGTATTTCTATAACATCAATTAAGCTTGAAAGAAGACGCTAATCAACACCTCCATTGAAATGCAACAGATGCTGCTTTTCTCGGCTCAAATGCAAAAACAAAAAATAAAAAATAAAGACAGCCAGCTCACAAAATTTGGATCGCCAGATTTTATGAATGCACATAAGATCAGATTTCTAAACTTTTCCAATTGTGGTTACTGAATTCAAAAAATATGAACCTAATAGATCAATGAGAGTCATGACCAATCTGCAAAACTTTACCTTTTTCCCGAGACTCCAAACACCAAAAAGTTCTTGGTTGGAAACTTGGAACTGTGTTCAACAAGTTCATAAAATGTGTATATATCATCAGCTGTCAAAATCTATTCCTTTTGCGGTCGCTGAAGTGAGAAGACAGGGTTCGAGGCCGCGGCATCAAAATTATCAGAGAACAAGCTTGAGTAAGCAGTGCCAGGCGGAGAGCTATCCGTGCTGGGAACATCAGCCGGCAAGGAATGCCTAGGCTCATCCTTACTAATTAAGCTCTTGTAAATTGTCAATGCTTGGGCAATCATGCTTGAAGGCTCAGCAGTGCCATTGGGAAGCAACAATGTAGTGCTCTGCAAACATGGCATGAAAAAATTAATACCTACGTTCAACTCTAGTTGCATAAAGGCTGATGACAAATTAAAAACATTCATTTAACTGTAATAGCTGAAAGGCCATAATAAGCTACCAACCTCTTTCGCAATCTTCGCAAATGCCTGAATGTACATTTCAGCAACTCTTAAACTTACTGCCTGTATAAAGGTGCATTGAACATTTTAAGATTAATAAAAAGCATATTAAGCAGGAGCAAAGGGTTAATATGATATATTGTGCAAACATGGGAGGAAACAGCCCTTCATGTGATATGCCATGAATTCAGAGAATGCAAGATGTTCAACTTCAAAAATTATAAATCATAGATTGTCACTTCCCCCAGCATTTCTGCTTGGTCATATCAAGTTTTTTGGAATATACAAATCATAGAGAAGAACAGGGACAATGGCTAACTGTTGCAGTTAAAAAACATCTTCACTTGGGAGTAAGGAAATGAGTATCTCACTTCAGAGCCTCCGGCAGCTCTGATGGCATCAGAGACTAATTTGATTGATCTTGCGCTAGCCATAGATTTGGTAAGCGTTGCTTCAGCCTCACCTGAAAATATGGGCAAAAACGTCTATAAATGAAAACTTCATGTGAGCAAAGTTCAGCTGTCATAAAAAGCAGATTAAAATCAAACATACACAAAAAACACCTTTTTCTACCAATATTTCATGGAAGCAAAGTTCAGTAGCAAGAAGAAGCAGATTGTATTAGAAGATAGATTAAATGGACATGAAAATAGAAAAATTGAACACCTTTTTCTTCATATACTGAAGATATGAGGTATCATAATTTTTCAATCATTTGATAAAAAGATTGCGAGATCTTATTGTCAGGTCATGTTCCCTGCTATTTGACAAACAAAGATGAAAAAACCAATAATCTAGAATTTCAAGATTCATACTGGACATGGATGGCTGAAGAGTAGCAAAAACCAACTAGAGCATTCAACTCAATTGTCACCTTCAGCCTCAAGAATTTGGGCTCGCTTTTTCCTTTCTGCTTCAGCTTGCATTTGCATAGCAGCTTGCATTCCCTCAGATAAAGATATGTCCTCTGCACAAAATCAAGGTAATGACATTTAGTCAAAAGAAAGAAGCAACAGTAATTAAAATTCAGTTATACATATCATACTTATTTCATAGCGCAAGCATTTCAGACCCCAATCAGTAGCAGCTGAATTAATCGCTTTCTGCAAATAAAAAATTCTTTTTACTATCAAAAACATTAATAAGATTTCAAACCACTGATATATTCTCTAGCATTTCAGGTAATAACATTTTTTACTATATTTACCATAACATGTTTGTTTCATAAAAATAAGGGCACAATAAGCTCATAAGTGATCTACGCCTTTGTTTTATTCTTAAAAGATGTCATCATATTACCAACAAATCAAACCATTTCAACTAGTACACATCAAAAGTCCAACCAGCATCAGCATCATATACACCTTAACTATTCCAATGCATACAGAGTGTGAATTTTTTGCTAGTTGATCCCAATAAAGTTGATGAAACATGACCAACTGGAACATTTTGCTAATGAATGTCCTTCCCAACATAGTCCTCAAACATGGACAGAGATGAAAGTCAACATTACAAAAAGTTCCCCCAGTTTTATCAAAGGTGTTAAGAGTTAATGAATAATCTTCAGTCATCCATCCATAACAAGCGCACAACATCAAAACAGATGTTATTTTCCCTGAGAGAAAAAAGGAGATGGCTTGAAATTTTCAATTTTGTTACTGTGAGTAGAAAGAAAATCAGCTATTAATCTGCTTCTTGGCTGGCGTCCAATCTAAAATTGTAAATAATATAAATCAATCATACACCATAATGCGACTACATAGCAAATCAACCGTTCTCAAATAAGGTTTTCCTTAATACAACAATTAACTAGAGTTTATATAGCCAAACACAATATTTAAGTACACATTGACGCACAAATAGAAAATTCCTGTTTAACATATCATGTAGTACCAGCCATATCATATCAGTAAAAAATTTGCCAATTATTTTGGAAGGTGATAAAGATTTAGTTTTCAGAACACAATTAACATGCTCTAAAATTACACAAATAAAAACAGAAAGTACACACTAAAAGCAAACCTCGTAAAACAGGATAGAATAAACATCCCTGAAACCATGCAGTGTTGGCTCACAAGCTGGAATATGTATTTACAACAAGTGTTGGACATAGAACCTTTCCTATTTCCATCTAAATGCACTCAAAAATAAAAACAACTAACCACAATATTTTCGTTCAAAGCATCCCTTTCTGCAAGTGACTTATCCAAAGTAATCTTTCCCAATTCACTTCTCATGGTTGTCTGTGCCAGTTGAATCACTGCAATAAGAGGGTTCCCCACCCCATACGATGCCAGGACTGGATCAATAATCTGGTCAATTTGAGCCACACTATATTTGAGCCACCAGCAATCATACACACATAATGTAAAAAATAGAATACAATTATGATTGCAAACCTTGACATACAAAACACCATTGATTGCGATGGTGACATTATCCTTCGTAATAGCTGATTGCTCATCTATGAGAATTGTCTCCTCCTTCAGTGAATGCACATATGCAATTTTATCGACAAATGGGACTAGAAAGTGTATGCCACCAGAGTCAAGAGTTTTCAAATACTTCCCAAATCTCTCTATCACATAAGCAGTGTTCTGAGGAACTACCCTGATTCCCCAGTTAACCGGTGGATTAGCTTCATACCTTTAGAGGAGAAAACCTCATTAGACACAATCTTTGAAACCCATGAAACACCATTTCGTGAAATAAGAATAACAAATGCTGTAGAGAAATAGATTAGCGTCAAATGCAAAACGAAACCAACGGTTCTTCAAAATCATCACATAATAGTCGAACAGACATCATAAATGCAAATATTAAGCAACATGCACACTATAATTTACAACAAATTTCAAACGCATCACCTAATTTCCGTAAGCAAGACCATATTATCATGACCCAAAAAAGTCAAATGCAGTGAACCATTCTTCAAATCATCTTCTAACAATAGAACCAGACATAATAAAAGTGATCATTACACAACATCCATACCATTATACTACAAGAAACATTCAAATGTATCACCTAATTCATATCACAGCCCCAAATCCCAAATGCCATCAAGTAGACGGAAAGGATGCATTCAAAGAGCTGTGAGCTTCAATGCTTATAGTCGGACATGTAGAACAATGCTAAGGAGTAGCCATTGCAGGCAGTGAGCTTGTCATGATAGTTCAATGGCAAAAGTGCCAAAGTTATAGGGGGCATTCCAAAGTGATATATAGAAGTATTAGAGAAAAATCAAACAAATAAATTATGAATTCGTCTACTTTTCTCACTTTTTGCTGTCTTTCTCCATTTTCTCTTAATTCATGCATTCACTTGACTCCTATAAGCAGGGCTCTATCATAGCTTCAAATGTCCAATGTAATGAACAATT
The DNA here is from genome assembly GCA_033002965.1 of Piper betle. Lineage (NCBI taxonomy): Eukaryota > Viridiplantae > Streptophyta > Magnoliopsida > Piperales > Piperaceae > Piper > Piper betle. The sequence continues at coordinate 26,652 of JAURVB010010256.1, read as the reverse complement.
CTTCCAAATCATCAAAAAAACCATAAACCCAAAGATCTTAAAAAACAAACATTTCACAACATGCAGACTATTATCTACAGAAAAATCTTCAAAGGGGGATGATTTATAAAAGTCACTCAATTTGCCGTCCTCCCCTATTTTCTGTTAGTTCATGTGCATTACCGGATTCCCATAAGCGAAGCCATGCCATAAACTCAATATAAAATTTAATGTCAGATAAGGTTAATAGTCACATATGCAGCACGGTGTTAAGCTAACCATTGTAGGTAGTAGGATATTATGACAGTTCAATGGTGTAAATGCCTAATTATGATGTACAATAAGAATTGTATCCTCCTAATTCCAAGAAGCAGGGCCAAATCATAGCCTCAAATGCCCAAATGAAACCAGCAATTCTTCAAATTGTCATATGCAACAATAGAACCAGATACATAAAAGCAAACTTTACACGACATCCGTACTATAATCTAGACCAAACATTCATGCATAAATGCCAAAATGAAACCACGAATCTTCAAAATCATCATATAACAATAGAACCCGACATCATAAGAGCCAACGTTACACAATATCTGCACTATAATCTCCCAAAAACATTGAATGTACACCTAATTTCTGTAAACAGGGCCAAATGATAGCCCAAACTTCACTTCAAACACATCACATAACAATAGAACCAGACATCATAAACTCAAATATTACACAAACTCAACAATATAATTTGCAACAGCACATTCAAATGTATCACCAACTTCCCATAGGCAGGGTCATATCATGGCCCCAAATGCCCGATGCAACTAACAACCATTCAAAACCATCAAATAGCCATCTAACCAGACATCATAAGAGTAATAATTACACAACATCCACCCTATAATCATACAACAAAACCTTCAAAAGTATCAACTATTCCCCACAACCACGGCCAAACTACAACCCCAAATCCCAAATGCTACCAAGCAATCTTCATAATCATCAGACAACAATATTAACCAACATCCATACCATAATCTACAACTCAAACGTATCACCTAACTCCTTCCACAACGGCCAAATCACAACCCCAAATCCCAAGCAACCAAACATTCATCAAAACCATCAAACAACAATATTAACTAACATACACACCATAATATACAACAAAAGATCAAAATGAATTACTTAACTCCCACAACCACAGCCAAAATCGGAACCCCAAATCCCAAATGCAACCAAACACTCATTAAATCATCAAACAAACAACAATATTAACCAACGTACGTACCATCATCTACAACAAAACATTCAAATATATCACCTAACTCCCTCAACCACAGCCAAAATCATAACTCCGAACCCCAAATGCAACCAAAAATTCATATTAATCACCGCACAACAATATTAACCAACATACACACCATAATCTACCACAAAAAAATTCAAATGTTCCACCTAACTCCCTCAACATCAGCCAAAATCATAATCCCGAACCCCAAATACAGCCAAACCCTCACACAACCATACCACCACAAAAGTAATCATTACACAACATCTACACTACGATCAACAAAAAAACGTTCAAATGTATCACCTAATTCCCACAACCAGGAGGGGATTATAACCCCAAACCACAAATGCAACCAAACCTTCACATAGCCGTGCATCACAAAAGCGATGATTACACAACATCCACACCATAATCTACAACAAAACATTCAAAATGTATCACCTAATCCCCACAACCAGTGCCAAATCCCAGCCCCAAACCCCAAATGCAGCCAACCATCCTACAAACCCACCACACAACCATAAAACCACCCACCACAAAAGCAATCATTGCATAACAACCGCACCACAATCCAAAACCAATAAAAAGAGGGGGCAAATGGCAAGAGCAAGAGCGCATTGCGGGGACCTGAAGAAGGAGTCGTCATGGCGGCGGTTGGTGCGGAGGTGGCGGACGGGGACGGCCGAGGAGGCGGGGAGGAGGCCGGGGCGGAGGTGGGAGAGGGTGCGGACTGCGGCGCCGGCCCTCGACATGGCCATCTTCGTCGCCGGAGAAGGGGGTCGGAGCTAGGGTTTGGCGGAGGGTTTTAGTTGAAAATGGGGCTTCACTAACTTGGCTGTCAAGCATCAGATTTATTACCCCAGTAAATATAAATGGTAAGATTTTTTACTAGGGTTGTTAATTGAGCGAGTCAGCTCGTGAGCATTTAGCGTTCGGCTCGGCTTGACTCGACCTCGAAACTCGACATTTAAATGCTCGACTCGAACTCGACTCGAACTCGAATCTTACGAGCCGAGCTTGAGCAAGGTCGTGTTCGACTCGACTCGACTCGGTTATAACTCGAAATCGACTCGAACTCGACTCGTAGCTCGATTCGAACTCGACTCGATAAAATAATATAATAATATAGTCTTATATTATATTATATTATATTATATTATATTATATTATATTATATTATATTATATATATATATATATGCAATATAATAACAAAGATAGTAAGATAGTTGAGATGGTAAGTTATTCGACCTTGATGACTTTAAGGTTGCGGGTTCAAACCACATTAGCCTCATTTTTTTTTTTTAAAGGGCATGTATGTCCGAAACTCGTTCGATCTCGAGCCGAGTTTCGAAACTATTCGAGCTCGAGCTCGACATGTATTCGAGCCGAGCTCAAACACATGTCGAGCTCGGCTCGCTCGCTCAATTAGCACCCCTATTTTTTACCCCTTCGCTAATTTGGCATTATTACGAGGACAACCTAGATTAAATCTTATAAAAATAAAATAAAAAGAAAGAAAAAAATTCTCTAATCACACCAAATTTGACTTTTGGGGCCGCTTACAAATTAGATTGGCAAGGTTACGGTTAGCAGCAAAACCCTGCCCGCTGTGGCCAGATCTAGCCTACAGTGGTTAAATTCGGCACCTGAGTTAATTTCGGGTAAGCAGCCTTTTTGTTGGAGGTTGTTCGAGCTTTCAAGTTAGCTATTGATTACATGTTCTAATTATTTTGGTTGAAATGGTAAAAAAGTAAATAAGTTTCGAGTTGGTGGAAGGTGTGAACATTGTTTTGTTGAGTGATATTCAAGCTATCAAGTGTTATATTTGGATTGGAGTGTTTTATTTCATCCCTTATTTTATGCTTTGGTTTGAAAAAAAAGGGAAATAATAGTAAATATATGAGGAAATATGAGATTAAGACAGCTATAATTTTAATCTCCTTTTCATAAGTTACCTCATCTAAATGTTAATCTCATAATTTTGGTACAAGCCCTATATAGATGAGACATACCTACACTTTTATATTTAGGCAATTTAGTGGGTCTTAAAATTCAAAAAATATATAGATCAATAAAATAAATAAATCATAAGAGAAATTATAAAATTTCACCTTAATCTAATGTTTGTAACTCTTTCATCTTAAAATAAAATAAAAAATTTCACCACAATCTAATGTCTTAAAAAAATTGTAATAAAAACTAATTTTAAAATATATATGAATTTGTGTATCTTATGAAAATTTAAAATTAGGTCATAATAATTATGTACCCTATTTTTAATATATATAAATATTATTTTGTGAAACCCACCAAAAATATTTAAATTAAACATATAGTTCATATAAGATATATGAGACATAACTCATAAAAAATTTTCTACGTAAATTTTTTTTAAAAAATGGTACACCTATATCCTAATCTACTCTATTTTGATATTCTTGGGTCGAAAACTTTTTGATATCTCTTGGCATGGGTATGTGTATAATATATAATACAATAAGCTAGGCTTCTTTGGAAAATTTCTCGGTGCGCCTACCCTGGGTATGCCACAACATATGCCATACCATGAATAATGCACGTGTATAATATCTATTCATAATCATCATTACCGTAATGTTTTCACTGCATTAGTGCCATTAGAAGGTGTCTATTTTTAGTCATCAATTCAACTAATCAATGGAAGTTAGCAATTTCGCATTCACCGTAAATAATTATAGAAAAATGGATTATGACGTATATTTATAAGTTTCACGGTTGTAAAGATTTGGGGGTAATCATAGTTTGGTGAAAACCAAAAACCAAACTGAAATCAAACCAAATGATCACTTCAATTTGATTTGAAGCTAATTTGGTTCGTCAATAATCCAAAAACAAAGTTTCCTATATGTATTAAATTACGGCTTCAAATTGAAAATTTTCAGTTTGACATAGTAAAAACAATTTAATAAAAAATCTTCATTCTAGCAATTGTTAAAGTGTACATAGTGATTATCTTTTATTTGGTTAAGACACTATGCTCGATTTAACTTGATTCACGGAGACTCAAAATTAAGCTAGTGCGGATAATTTCAGTAAAATTGACGAGACAATATGATAGCCAATTCTTCTAATAAATTTCAACCTCATTTAGGTAACACAAATTGACTAACTGATCTGGCTTGGGCAACTGTTATTCAATAAATATAAAATACAATTTAATAACCACGTAAAAACACATACTCAACAATAAAATCATACCTATCATGATCACCACTTGTAATTATGAAGGTATTATACAAGTGATTAGCTTGCATTTTCAGCCAAACAATATTTTGTATGCCTCACTTGTATCACCAGTATGGTTATCCAACCTCATTATTTCCTTGTAACCTCAATTGTAACGATTTGGCCTAAAATACAACATAATGCGTTAAATATCTTTTTAAAAGTGGTTAACCAAATTAAAGATCTATAGTCAATTCTCATTTATAAACTAGATCTTACCCCAGTAGGTATTAAATATAGGATTAAATTGAAGTATCTCACAATTCACCACCTTATGAAATTTCGTCTCTGAAATTCTTACACTTGGCTCATTGTTAGCCTCAGTTCACAACTTTCTTTAGCCTACGAGCGGCAATTTAACTAGCGTCCCTAATTCAGCCTACCATCTAATACGAAAACAAGAGGCTCTAATACTATTTGTAATAACTCAACATAAAATATAAAATAATGCGTTATGTCATCTCTTCAAAAGTAGTTAGCAAAATTAAAGATGTATAATTCATTTTCACTTATAAATAAAATCTTATTTTATTAAGTATTAAATGTAAAATTAAATTGAGGGATTTCATATTAATAGTTTCACTTTGCGAAAAAATCAAAACCTTGAGGAACATGATTGTAGGGACAAGCATAGTTATTCTAATTTAATAGGTTTCCCACCCTAATGACCATAGCCTTATTTTCTCAAAAAGTAAATAGTAACAGTGCTCCATTTTATCGAAAGGTAAATAGTAACCATGTTATTAATAGTGTTGTGGAAATTATTGCTTTTGAAATCAATTTAATTTTTTTAACAACTTTCGAAACCAACCATTTTAGCCAATTAATATCCCATTTAGTTTTAAAAATCCTTTGTTTTAAAAACAGAGTATGATCATTGAGTATACCAAGTGATTATATATATATGTACACTGTAGCTGACCCGACGCCATAAAATACATAGTTCAATCGAAAGATCGAAAACAAATAAAAATTCAAACTCAGGTAAAGTTCCACGTTGGCTCATGCATTAGCTACTAAGGTACCGGGCTCCAAATAGCCCCACAGGCCAGAACAAATTTAAGATCTAACTCCTCACTCCACAGACCTTCTTGTATACACTCGCAAGTGCACACCTAATAAGGCAACTAAGTCTAGGATAACATGTGAGCTCATTACCTTAAAAGAAGGTTATCAAACTTCTAACATACAAACAAGTATGCATTCCAGCCAGACACACTTTCGATTAGAACTTCATGCTTCTTGAGCACATCAATGATGTAGTGATATTTATTATCAAAGTGATTAGACTTTGAGTGCACTTTGGATCATTTGTAATAACAGTGACTACAGTATTGTCACACATCACTACAATTGGCCTTTCCACACAAGGAACTAATAGTAAATGCCTTAAGCTAACATCATCAATTAAGGTGGTGGGACGGTAAATGGGATTGGATAAACACCCTAACACATCCAATAATCCTTCTCTTCTATCATTCTACTGTAATACTCTCCAGGGTTTTGATCTGTTCGTTGAAATACCCTTCACTATTTAGGAGGTCTTGATTTGATCCTCAACTAGAGGATACTCTTAAGTCTCAAGTCTCTTACTCCCATTGTCCACGAGACCGAAGGAGTGCTAACTTATTCACTTAGACTCTATTTGGTTAGAGTGAAAAAAATATAAATGACACAAAAATTTTAAATCATCAATCTTAATATAATTAGTATACATGTAATAAATATCTAAGAAAAAATAATATTTTTATAATGTATTTTATATTTAAATTAATCATAATTACCTTATGTATTTAAAAATATTTCCCCATTTTTCTTATCCAAGAAAAAAAAGATTTTTCTCATACAGAACACATGGGTATGCAATCACTTTGATGTAATCGTATTGAATTTATATATAAAATAATTAATTTAATATTATTTTTATATAAAATATATTAAATATAGCTATTTTAAGTAAATTTGCCTATTTCATTTTTTTAATATTATGTAAAGTAATTTTAACCAACCAAATGGACCTTGAGCTATCCAGTTAAATGAAAGAAATGTAAATGACATGAAAAATTTAAATGGTCCACCTTATTAAATATATATATATACACACTGCATTTTTAAAAAAGATCAATACTTTTATAATGTATTTTGTGTTAAAATTAATTATGATTACTTTCAAGTGGCCCACCCATGTACTTTTCAACGAGTAAAAAATATTTTCTTTTTTTTATCTATCTACAAATAAGAAAAATATATATTTTTTATTTGTGTTATAACATACATGTGGTCTGCATAAGGCAACCATGATTATTTTTGCTCACGCTTGGATGTAATCATACCTAATTTGTATACAAAATAATTAATTTAATATTAATTTTATATAAAATATATTAATTTTATATATATATATATTTGGTAATGTTGACTATTTTAAAATTTTTATATTATTTACACTACTATTATTCTAAGCAAAGAGACTATGTTCGCTAAGCATGACATAGATATAAATTTTAAATAGTCAACTTTAATAAAATAGTATATATGCAATATATTTCTAAAAAAATATACCTATTTATTATTTTTTGTATTGAAATTAATTATGATTAACATCAAGTGGGTCACACATGTACTCTCCTATATATAAAAATTCCCTTTTTATTATCTTTTGAAATAAGAAAAAAAAAGAAAAAAAATTGAACGTAGTAGAACACATGGGTAATCCATTTAGAATTAATCATAATTATTTTCTATTCCTACTTAAAATTAATTATACTTAATTTAGACACAAAATAATGTACTTGATATTAATTTATATATAAAATATATTAAATATTTACCATTTTAAAATTTTTATGTCATTTACATTATTTTCATTTTTTATGCTCAGCCAAAAGCATTTGAGCTGTAGTCTACTTGGTTCATTTTAAAAAATATTGGCCACATCATCTAAACACCTCGAATCCTGTTCTCCTAAAAATTGAATCAGAAATATTATGATCCAGTCGAATTATATCTAAATCGATTAATCCGAAAAACTTGATGACAAAAACGAACCGAAAACAACCCTTTTGGCTCCTTGAGAGAAGAAGACATTAATAAATGCTTAGCAACACTTAATGAATACAAATGTGCAATAACTTAATAAGAATTTTACTCAATAATATTAGGGTATACTCAACGCACAACAAAAATATATATATATATATATATATATATATATAGAGGGCCGCTTCCCTGCGCCAGAGGCGGGGAAGCTTATATGTGCCACATTTAATTGGTAGTTCGATTACAAAGACGGCCCAGATTCATTAATTTTTTTAAAAAAGGGCCTTTACAATTTGATCTAGACCGTCAATTAGAAGGACGGTCCAGATCATAGGGAGGGGCGGAGGCGGAGCGCCGCCACCATAAGAGGAGGCATCGGCCTCGATCCGGCCCTGCCCCGGCCGGCCCTGCCCGGCCCTCGCCTCGACGTCCGCCACTGCCAGATCTGGCCGCCGCCAGATTCGGGCGGCTGTGGCCGGTTGCGGGAGGAGGCGGTTGCAGACACCGCTGCCCAGCTGTAAAACCCACGATTCGAGTCAGGGTTTTATATTCAGAACCGGTCGGGTCGACCGTTATTTTTCGAGTTGAGTCAGTTTCAGGACACGTGTGCCAAGCCGACGCCGGTCGCGTGTATGAGCTATGAGGGTCATGCGTACCCAAATATATGATGATAACGTCATGAATACAGCAGAACAGAATGAGTTATCAGATATATGAGAGTATGCCAGTCATTTTTTTATTTTTATATATAGGGGATCGTAGAATTAGTATTAGGCCGTTTACCGCGTTAGGACGCGTTCGGGCAGTTTGGGTGGGTTGATAGTTCTAGAGCATGTCATTATAATTTTTTTGGTGTTGTTTGATTTTACAGGATTTTTCCCGATTTTTATGAAATTTTTTAGGATTTAATACGAGTTAGTTATGATACTTGACTCGAGCCGGAGACGAGTCAAGTATTATTTACGAGTTTGCCACCCATTTTCACCCCGACTTTTCTTCCCCCGCGCCCAAACCCTCGCCGCGCCGCCCCTGTTCGCGCGCCACCGCCGCCACGGCCGGCGCCGCCTGGCCGCCGATCGACGCCGCCCAGCCCGGCCACGGCGTCGCCCTGCCGCCCCGACCAGGTCCGGCCCCCATCGGACCGCCGCGACGCGAGGAAACCACGCCGCGACGCCGCGGCCGCGTTGCGGTCACGTTGCCGATTCCGCCGCCGGCGACCGTCGCCGCCGTGATCGAGTGGTCACCTCGACGTCTTCGACCAACCCACGACTGTCCCCGACCGGAACGGAGGCCAGCGCCGCCCATCCCGGCCGGATCGAGTCACCCACCGCCGCCACCACTGTTTTGACCATTTTCCGGCGAGCCGCCAACTCCGTCGACCATGTTGAGGCCATAGATGAGTCGGGCTCGCCGAGCCGGTTCCGAGGGTACCCAACACGACCCCTTTCCGACTAGTAGACGCCGCCGGCGATTGTCGCCGGAAAACCACCGGAAGCCGCCGGAAAACCGCCAGTAGCGGCCGGAAAACCGCCGAAAAATCGGAATTTCTGGAATTCGCTGGAATTCACCGGATCTTCCGCGGAGCTCACCTAGTTGGACTCGATCGAACGTCGGACGCCGAGGAGCGCCGAATTCGAGCTCCGAGACGCGCGACGGAACCCTAGTCGTCGCCGATTGCCGACGACGTGAGGTATAATTACCTCCGATTGATTTATTTAAAAATTGATGATAATTGTTAGCATAGCATGCTAGGGTTGATTAATTATCATGATGAATATCAGAGTATGAATGAAGTTACATGATGTGATTGATAGTGCATGGAGGATAAGTAGTCTAGTGAGATAAGTAAATATGAGCATGTTAATCGAGTATGACGTAACTTAGAAAAACGGTATAAAATTGGTATGAATAGGATGACGTAGAATTATTTTTACATTATGATTACTTGATTGTTGATGGATGTTATTCGTATTGTGTGATGTTTGTTGAGTTTGATGCATCATTTAGTTAGCGGGCGTTAGTATCTAGTTTTGATGTGTAGGTACGAAGTAGGAGCTCGCCGCCTAGGCGCGATGACACGCTTGGAGCTTCCACCAGGTCCGTTTAGGACTCGTCTTGTTTTACGCTCTTCCATTGTATGTTTATTTTATTATTGCAGGGCGGGTTAAGTGGCGTTTTATCGGATCCCACTTAACTCGGGCCATTTAATCGAATATTTCCGGATTAATAACCCCTCGAGGATGAGATCCCTCGAGGATGATTTCGAAAACAAGATCCACCACAAGTTGCCTTCGGGCCTATTATATGAATCCCTTCCCAGGCCTATATATATAGTTTTATCGAGTTTTCAGTGAGACGAGAGATGGAGAAACCGACTGCACGTACCATGCAGAGGATGCCGTGACAGTCAAAGCGGGCTCTGGATTAGTGCCAGCGGACTGTTCCATTCCCGAGGGATCCTGACAACTCCGCGTTTGAGTTCCTCACACCCGGAGAACGTGGAGGTTTACGGGTACTGTTTAGTACAGCGCATGTCCGGACTTGTGGTTCAAAGGGTACTAAAGGCGACTGCCTGAGAGTACTCGGCCTTCGTGCTCAAGGCCAGGAGAAATATGGAGGTAAGGAGAGGGCTTAGGATAAAGTTTCACGAGAAGTACTGAAAAAGAAGTGCTGAGAGTAGCACAGTACCAGCAGCAGTAAGTTCGGGATGCTACCGGGTCTGCAGCCCAGTGGCTCCTCAGTAGTGCCCTTCAGAGTGTTCTTGAGGAAGTATATGTTTGCTTTCAGATGAGAGTTTGCTCTCATAGCCAGTTTGTTATAGTTATTTTATTTTCCGGACCAGTAACGCTTGTTACTGACGTTTTTCTTATATATATGTAGGTGATAAGCACGAGATGGATGAGCCAGCTTGGACGGAGGAGCAATGAGGTCTTGTGCACACACATGTTAGATTTTTGAATGTTTAATATTGTATTATTATGTTATTATTTTGTGAATGACATGATTAAATGTTTGAGGCATGATGATGATACGAAATGAAATGATCACAGTAGCGCAGCAAAAGTATGATGGGTTAGGACCCAAGTTCGCGAGTGAAATCAGATTGAATGTGTTAATGAAATTATTGATATATGCTTATATACCTGTATAGATTATTTTGACAGGGTGGACCCTAATTGCACTTTTAGGGGAGACCCGGTCTGTTTTGATTTCAGAATTTTGATCGTAACTGTATTGGTGTGTATTTTGAATTGCTTGTCATTCATGTAGTACCATGTTAGGATTTTGCATATTTATTCATTCATGATGGATCGTATCTTCATCTTAAGACGCCGAGATTGGATCCACATGAGTTAGGTTCGGGTTAGCCGACCTAACCGGGGCCTGTAACATGCCGGTTTGGTTCACGAGCGTGAACCGGATTTGGGCTGTCACACCACGCCGCGGACGAGCGTCGACCCCCCGCCACCGCCTGCGTGTCGCCGCCCCTTCGCGAGGGGAGGGACGCTCCTCCCCCTCCCTCCTCGCTCCCCGCTCGTGGACGCCGCCGCCAGCAGCGGACGGGCGTCCGCGGCGGGGAGCAAGGAGGAGGGAGGGGGGAGGAAGCGTCCCTCCCCCTGGCGAAGGGCTGGCGGCCGCGAGGGCGGCGACACGGTGGGGCGGTGGCCGCCATAGGGTAGCGTGCGGGCTGACGCCAGCGGCGGTGAAACCCTTAGAGCTTTATCACATGTTAATCCGGACCGTCCATGTAATCGGACAGTCCAGATTAACATGTGGCGCACCCGCACCCAGCTTCACTACTTTTTATTGAGGAAATCTTTCCTATATATATATATATATATATATATATATAATATAAGAATAAATACGTCAAAAACTCGGAAGCTGAAGGCTGCTCCTAATTAAAATTTATATATATATATAAAATATAAGAATAAATATGTCAAAAAACTCGGAAGCTGAAGGCCGCTCCCTAATTAAAATGGTTTGGACAACGAACACTAAACAGGCCCCGGCAAAGCCCGTGGGCCCGGCCAACAACCCTTCTCTCCCATTACTTCGCGCGTTAAATACCTTCTACTAGGGTTTTTCTCGCGCTCCGTCCTCGCCCGCCGCCGCCGCCGACGCCCCCATTTTCCGGCGATCACCGACCGGCGAAGATGAAGACGATCCTCGCATCGCAGACCATGGACATTCCCGACGGGGTCTCGATCAAGGTGAAGGCGAAGGTGATCGAGGTGGAGGGCCCCCGCGGGAAGCTCGTCCGCGACTTCAAGCATCTGAGCCTCGACTTCCAGCTCCTCACCGGCGAGGACGGAAAGAAGAAGCTCAAGGTCGATGCCTGGTTCGGATCCCGCAAGACCATGGCCGCCATCCGCACCGCCATCAGCCATGTGAGCAACCTCATCACCGGCGTCACCAAGGGCTACCGCTACAAGATGCGCTTCGTCTACGCCCACTTCCCCATCAACGCTAGCATCACCGGCGCCAACGCCAACATCGAGATCCGCAACTTTCTCGGCGAGAAGAGGGTACGGGCTCTTTTCTTTCTGTTTTAATTTTTGAAAGTTTGGTTTTTTTTTATTTGTTTGAGCGGTTTGTGATTGCTATTGGTATGATATTACCCGAAAGTTTGAATTTTTGTATTTGTTTGAGTGGTTTCCTATTGCAACTAGTATGACCTTGCTGCTGTTGATGATGATGATGATGTTGTTGTCGTGGAGATTGTGGTTGTAGGATGTGGTTGTTGGTGCAGTAATACTATGATTTATCATACTTTTGGTGTGCATACGTAACAACTTTCTAATTTAGTGATTATTTTCGTTGCTAATTGTATTTGCATTAGATTGAACATGTTGATGGTGTTTGGAAGTTGTGAATTTTGTGACTATCTATCTAGTACTTATGTTGCTGCAGTTATATTGATGGAACCTTTTTACTGAAATTTATCAAATTTGGGTATTATTACTTGATTCAATGGTTTTCATGCTATTTTTTATGAACTTGTTTAGTGTTTGTCAACTGTGCATTTATAATCTATGTAGTAGGCGTGTTGGTGCAATGATTTCTCAAAGCATACTGCTGGAAATTATGGAATTTGCAAATTTTGTGATATCCATGTAGTCCGTATGTTGATGCTGTGATAATGATCAAAACATGTTCCTAAAAATGATGGAATTTACAAGTTAGGATTTGATTCATTGCTCGCTTTTTGAACTTGTTTAGTGTTTGTCAATTGCACATTTTGTATTAATCTATGTAGTCCTTGTGTTATTGTGGTGATATTGATTAATACATATTTCTGGAAATTGTGAAATTTGCAGATTTTTGAGATTTGATTGATGTTGTTAAAATTGTCTGTAAATTGTGCATTTTGTGATTAGACATGTAGTTCGTTGTTATTGTAGTGATATTGATCAGATCATGCTCCTGTAATTTGGAAATCATGCAAAATTTTTAAGATTTGATTAATTTTTTTACTATGCTTTTCTCTGGTTGAACTTGTAGACGGTGTTTGTCAATTATGCTTGTGATATTGATCCAAAAATATATTCTAAGAAGTTATGGAATTTGTAAATTTAGAGATTTAATTCTTGGCTTAGCATGCGTATCTTTGATTGCACTTGTTAATGCCGCTAGTCTGTGCTTTTTGTGATTACCCGTATAGCTCTTTTTATTTTGGTGTGTGAATAATATTTTTATTTGATATTTCTATTTGTGATGAGAGAACTTGGCCATCTGAATTTGCAGAGTAGTATGAGTTGTTTGGTTGTGATAATGTTTAACTATTTGCAAATTTTACTTCATATCTAAGTTTTATCATAGGAATTAGGAGAGACATGCAACATAGCTATCTGTCAGTTATGATTTCATTCTATTCTGATTGATGTTTCAGAATTTGTTGATACGACATTATCCTGCTTGGTTATGTGCTTGTTATCTGCATATATATTGATTCTCAATATATGAAATAAATACTTTTGCTTTGCATTGTTTAAATTTATTTTTTTTGTGAAAATTGACTTGTTTTTGTTTTTCTGAATGCTGGGTATAAGTTGCAATTGCCTGTTTGCAAATGCTCATTGTAATTTTTAAATTTGTAATTCTATTGGACGGCCCAGGTCCGTAAAGTTGAAATGCTTGAAGGTGTATCAATCACCCGGTCTGAAAAGGTCAAGGATGAGCTGATTTTGGAGGGTAATGATATTGAGCTTGTGTCAAGATCCGCAGCATTGATTAACCAGGTAAAGTCTTGTTCAATATGTGGCATTGAATCTAAACCCCCTTATTTTCTTGTTTTGATTTTCTGATCCTTCATTTGTTATTGTGGAAACAGAAATGTCATGTCAAGAACAAGGATATCAGAAAATTTCTTGATGGTATTTATGTTAGCGAGAAAGGAACCATTGCCGGGGATGAGTGATGAGTTCTCTTTACACCTGAGAGCCTAATGTTAATGTTTTGTGGGAATTTTTGTTTGGAATTTTGTTCTGTTTTCTTTCTCTGCAGACAAAGTTGGTTCCATTTGGTAGGTCAGAACGGTCGAGCAGTTTTAATGTGGGTCATATGCACTACCCGTTGATTGCTTATTAATCGTATCAATCAATGTTTTCTGTGATTTAAAAAAATTAAATGTTTTCTGTCAATTGCTGCCTTCCTGGACTCTTCCGATTAAACTCTGGATTGATTAGATGCTGTTTATTGTATCTCTCTAGTTTAAAGTTGGCGCTTTCGGAAGTTGTGGTTGTGGTGTGCGGATGCCAACGATTACAGCAGGCCTGTCTGCCGTTGTATTGTTCTTCAAATACTGCTCTACTCCCACACTAAGGCTACTTGTAGATTCAATTATTGCTCTAATGCCGCAAGATTGGAGTGCTTGATATGATGGTCAGCATTTCATTTGAGAAGTGGAGCAGTTGGCAACTAGGAGCTGCCAATCTAGGGTTTATAATCTGATCCCTAAGAATTGGTTGATCTCTGTGTCCGGCCGCCGTGTGCATTTCTGTTTTTGGAGATTGTGATCATGATTTGGTGGCCTTTAGGAGGGGTGAGCAGAATTCGGTTTAAACCAAATTTTGTGAATTTTAGTGGCCTTTCATAGTGGTGTGGCCGGACCGAATATTATGAATTTTAGTTCGGTTTTTGGTAAGGCCCGAGACACAATTTGATGGGAGTTTTAAATTTTGGTGAATTTTAGCTCGGTGTTTGGTTCGGCCCCTGGCACAATTCAATGAGGCTTAAATTTTGGTTCGGAGCCAATTCAGAATTGATACGGACGGATAAAAATGAGAAAGTTCAATGTGGCAAGCCCGAATCCTCCAACAACCCAACTCCTTCCCGTGCCTCTACCCTTTCCTCTTCTCTATCCGCCTACTTGCTCTCATCTTCCCCGACCTCTACCTTCGCCTCCACCCCTGACCTTCGTGGCTCTACCCTCCCCCCTCCCCCATTTATTTCTATTCATCTCCTTTTTCTGTTGGCTCCTTCATTTGGTTGCCAACTGCAGCCATCTCGCCCCACGCTCCTTGGGGCTTTGATATCTACAAAGTTTGTCAATTTTATCCACTTAAGAGAGGTGGTTAATGTTTGCGTATAGATGCTCATAGGTTGAATTTGTGTGCCTCTACCCTTCTTGTGTGTTGTTGAACTATAATTATTACCCTCTTGTGAAAATTGTGTGCTTTTTTTAATTTTTTGGATAGTTTGCTGTTTCTTGAGTTTTGGAATGTTCTTCAAATAAATTTGTAAAAGAGTTGGCGCAGTAGTGTAAAAACGATTTTTTATTTTTCAGTGGGTTAACATCGTTGCAGTATTCCAACGTGAACAAGTTATTTAGGAAGTTTGATTTGTATTCCGTGAAGATCTTATTTTGGTTTTGTCCACCAAACCGAACCGACTAAAATATACCGGTTTAATTTTGGTTCGTTTTTCGGATCAGCTCGTAGAACTGACCGGTGGTTCGAAAATTAGGTTCAGTCAGTTTGGCCGAACGATCACTTTGATGCAATGGAAGACACGGTCGATTTTATTCTTTTGTGATACCTTTCTCGGTTTTTTTGGGTAAGATCATGTGCAAACTGTGTCGTGCGACGCAATGGAAATATTTTGCATGGCGCAAAATCATGAAAGCTCAAACACTGTCTCAACATGTCTCCTGCACTACCACACTGCCATTTCCCTGTACACCATTCTTCTATTCTACATAAAGATCAGTTGCTACGTGCGTGTCTTTTATCTTACTTCTTGCCTGTGTTATGAAGAAGAAATGCTATTATATTGGAGTATTACGCTCAAATCACACAGTAAAATATTCGGTGTACTCTTCTCTTCCATATTATGTTTTATGGGTCTGCACTGAATTGGTAAGTTACACTATGATACCTGCTTTGAAGATGGCTTCATGGGAAGAGCTAATGGCTGGGCAAATCCAATGTATTAACAGGGTAAAAGAATTTTCAATGGTGAAACATTCATACAGTAAATCCCAGAGATTTCGTCTGCATTATAGATGAGTTTATGTGTGTTCTTTTGAGATAAGCTTGTGATCTGTGAGCACTAAATTTGGAGAAAATGAGCATTCTTGTCTCGACCCTATTTTTGGCTCTATCCAAGACTTCCATTTTGGTGCCTTCTCTGTCCATTGGATTTGTCCTACTAATGGTGCAACAGAAATGCAGTGGGCGTGGTTGGTTTCTTTTCTTAATCGTGTTGTAAACTTGATTTTGCTTTCAATAAAAACGTAAAAGAACTCCCAAGCATTGTCTAAATCTTTGGTTGGTGGTTGATCTTCCCCTAAGAGGTTCTTCTAATACTTCATCATTTTTACACTTTTTACTATTTGTATAAAGTATGTGTTTCTGGGCCATATATGTTGACAGAGGACTGCGATTCCTCGTTGTCAATGTCACTGTTCATAGGTTGAAATTCTCACTCTGTCCATGTCTAGGGGGTTCAAGCTGGGACAAACGTGGAGAGTTAACGATGAAAAAAGCATCCGGTTTTCAAAACTTTTTGAAGACCTTTCTAGTACCAGGTGAAATAAAAAAAGAAGATAAAATTTAAACTCCCCAAAACCAAAACATTAATGTCACTACTCTCTCCTAGACACTACTTGAAATTTACAGGTGAAATAGTGGTTGGTCCCTATATAACAGTACTAGAAGGGGTACTAGAAGGGACAGATGTGTGATACCAAATTGGGACAAGCTTTATTGATACAAATAATGCAAGTTTGTGGTAGCTCAAGAACATCACCAAAACACTTGCAAAATGGAGCTCTCTCATGACTTGACATACAACAGCCCTGTTCAAAACGTGCCAATTAAATCCCTTTGAGTAGAGATTGTGCCCTTTGATAGTGCCCCAAGTGAACTACTTGATGGTATTTGTTTCCCAAGTGCAACTGTTTTAGTGGGGGATAGGGAAATATCCATATGCCTTTTAGAGCACTAAACGAGGAGGAGCTTTCTATAAAATGGTGCAGGATGCTCTCTAAACTCTGCGATATTTGATAGCTTCCCACTTAATAAGTCATGGGTCAATCTGCATTGGAGATTTTCAATGAGCAAAGAGCTTCTCTTGCCATGATTTTAATGCAGATTTTGTATGCAGGAAGGGAATGAGCCATTTGGTGTTTGTGTTTTATAGACAGGCTACAGCTACACTTGCCTTGGCACCTTTTGCTTTTGCTCTAGAGAGGTATTGAACCAATATTTTTTCATCCACATAAGTACAAAACTAATCCTCTTAGATCTTCTAACTGACATCCAAAAGTGTCGGAGACAAGGATCATAGATTAGGATTTATACGATTTCAAATAGCACAGACACCAATGGACAAGCACCTGCAGAGTCAAAAAACTGATTCTTATCTTTCTTGCAGGAAAAATCCTTCTCGTCTCTCATTTGTGACTTTTTTGCAAGATCTTATTTCTTTCTCTATTTGGGTAAGGATAAAAAAGTAAGATTGTGTTCTTGGTGGTGTATCTGTTTTTCTGTGAGTACTAACATATATTACATGATTTATTGACTTACTTGCAGACTTACCATGAGCATGGATCTCTACTATATGGCTCTTTGTCACACATCTGCCACTTTTGCGAGTAATACCACCAATATGATTCCGGGCTTCACTTTTCTCATTGCCATTATATTTAGGTACTTGAGATTTGTGATTAAAACATATCAAAAACTTAAAAGTGTAGCAGATATTTGCAGTAAAATTTTTTGGTGGAAACAAAGATTAATCAACTTGTGACAACAGGATTGAGACGGTAGACATTAGATCAAGGAATGGTCAGTGGAAGATAGTTGTATGTCTTGGAGGTGCAATGACTTTGAGCTCCAACAGAGGCCCTCCATTAAAGCTGCAAGCTTGGAATACCAGGCAAGTTTGGCAACAGCCAGTGGGAATGCTTCTAATGCATTTGGAGAGGAGGGGCAGGTGAAAGGACCATTGTTCATGTTGGCTTCTATCATCACTTTCTGTTATGGATTGTCATGCAGGTTAAGATCATTCTTCATCTGTTGTATTATTCAATGTAATGATATATGAGAAAAGGGAGTCTGTGTCTTGAGCACAGGCTCCCTGCCTGTGCTCAAGACACAGACTCCCTTTTCTCATATTATATATATATATATATATATATATATATATATATATTATATGCATGAGGCTTCAACTATTTCTCATGATTCTAAGCAGGGGCAGATGTTGAAGGATTATACAGCCAAGTTTTGTTTTACCACTCTACAATATTTCTTGAGCTCCATTCAGTCAGCTGCAGAAGCTTTGATCTTTGACAGAAATCCAAGTTCATGGAGATTAGGCTGGGACATTAAGCTTCTCTCTGTCATTTACTGTGTATGATAACTTCCTTCACATATTTTTTAACTGTGTTTACTTTTTCTTTTTTTTTGGGTATAATTCAATATGCTTTAAGCTTGGAGAAAGAAGAAGGTCTGACATGAAGAAGGGCATCGGCTATTAAAAGTATGTCGTTTGTAATCACATGAATCCTAGATTAATCTCTCCTTTCTCAACCTCTTCTTTCTGAGATAAAGTTGAAAAAGGAAAAATTTTGTCATCTGATGTAAAAACTTTACTAGTGCATATTAGTTTATCATGGGATTTTTTGTAGTTAAGATTAAATGTAAAAGTGGTGATATTTACTCGAAACAAGATGTTGATGATATGTATTTCTTATAGATTTATAGTTTGTCCCGGAACAATATTAACCTAAAAGAAAACCAATGGGTAGGGTGCTGCAGTCAGTGGGGTGTCCTGGTTACAGACATGGTGCATTGAGAAAAAAGGACCAGTCTTTGTGACCATGTTTTATCCACTTTGTCATCTTATAACTGCTATAGTATCTGCCATCTGGGCAGAGCTCCTGCACTTGGGCAGGTTTGTATTACATGGAAAACATGTTTACTGCTTTGCACTACAATATCTCTTTTTATTCAAAGCAAGTCACTAAATTATTTTTCTTGCAATAACATCAAGTGACTATTTCTTTCAGTTGTTTGTTTTACTATCAGTTGTAAATAGACCTTTATATGCAGTTTGTTAATTTGTTAGAAAACTCTTCTTCTTACAACCTTGATTTACTTTATTAGACCCTTGTGTACCTGATTTCTCGCTCTTTGGTTAACAAGAAGCTAAACTGTTCCTCTTCACCAACAAAGTTCAAGATAAAGAAGATAATTAGCAAGAGCACCACCTATATTTGAATGCTGCAAAATGATAGGGTGAGTGTGAATACTGGGCATTTGGGGTTTTTAAGCAAGTGAGCAATTATAAGTGTTTCTTTTTAAAAATTATCATTAATTATTTTCTTTTACAAAGTTTGTGCCCCTTCACACCCTGAGTGAGTCAATAGAATCAGCAGAGTGAGTTTGTGGAGGACTCAACCCGAACCTCTTGATTGTCACTGTGTAATTGTTGTCTAGATTGGCCCATCTACTCTTATTAATAAAAAAAGAAACTTAATAATTGTCTGTGATTAAAAATATGAGGTTTAACCAATCAAAATGCACCAAAAATAAAAAATAATAAATCAACTTATTATAATTTATCTTCTTATTTAATTAGAGTCTATTTTTAAAGTCAATTAATATATATATATATATATATATATATATAAAGTCAATTGATCAATAATGATAAATGTGCGTGAACAAATAATTATGGATTAAGTGTATGAGCATTTGACTCATTGCACAACTAATATGACCCTGACATCAATTTTTGAATTTATATTGATAACAAACAAACTTCTTTGATAGTTTAGGGCTTCAATTTGCTCCTTAAAATCGGAATTGGTTTCTTAAAAACCTTGGATGGACATAGTCATAACTCAATTTTGGCGGACATATTAAAGGTTTAGCTTAAAATATACAACAAAATTGTGGAGAAAAATAGAGTGGCAAAAAATAGAGCGGCAAAAAGTAGCATTGAGAAAATAAAAATGCGGACAAGTAGCGCGGCAAACTCTTTCCACAATTTTAGGCATAAGGAAACCAATTCTCGCAATATTAATTAATTTGTGCCAGAGCTTGACCAAATTATATTGATGCAAACCTCCAACAGTAACTTGAGAATAATAAGCTAAAAAATTCAATTCTTATTCTTTTTAAACTTTACTCAAAATCACGAAGATGAGTAAAGTCGGGCGTGACAACTTAGTACACAATAAGGATAGCATGAAGTAAAAGTAATTATATTCAATAGCCATTGTTTATTGTCTATGTTATATATCACAGCAAGGACATATTTATAAGCCATTTATACAATAATATCTCTCCATAAAAATAAAGAATCTATAGAAGGTAACAATTTAATTTAATTAAATGAAAGGGAACATTAATTAAAGGCGAAGTTATCATTATTTACAAGCTAATTAAATAACTTTTGACCATCTAGCAGATGGTTTAAACATGTCATCTAAGGATACAATGCATTAGTTACTTAAAACTATTTTATCCTCAACGACAAAAGAATTAGTTGAGTTCGGCCAAGCGTGGCTGATCCACATGAGATCCAAATGGGTGCTTTCCATTGGCCAGTGATGGGGTCGGTCTGGATTTTATAGGACCCAAATTTGATTTGATATTGAATACCCGGCAAATATATACTTCTTTAACTTAGACCCAAATCCAAGCCGAACTCGACTCAATAAACCCAGAAACGAACTGAACCCAAATCGATAATAAATATATTTTATACATTTATATAAAAATATACAAAAACTTCAATATATTATGATCATTATTCTTATTTATAATAATTAAATATAATCGATTTTAAAAGATATTTTTAATATAATGTAATGTTATAAAAAGAAAAATAAAATTTAAAACTAAAACTAAATATTTTTCGGGTGCAGGGGTCGAACCTGATATTTTTGGCATCGGGTCAGTCAGGTGCCTTGTTTAACCGAACCCGTTTTCAACACTACATTGGCCATAGCTACAACAAACTAATAGTAACTCTATCAAAAATTTAATCTTTATAATTAAATTCTTGTAACATTTGTGGAAATGTTATGGTGGTTAATGTGATCTCTTAAGGTGTAAATAGTGGATCAATAAAGATGAGAGATATACTATCCTAATTTTGTAACCTCAATCTTCTCCTATTATAAAAGGGGGTCAAGGCTAAGCATTTGATTTACCTCATCCCACAAGCTCTCTATTCTGTGCTCTTTTCCTATTGCCTTGTTTATAGATAAAGATTCACAGCAGCATTCTCATTGATGGAGCAAGAAAGAAAGTCAATGACAGTAATAAGGATGAAAACAGTAATAACGATGGAAACTCAAACAAGCCCTTCACTACAACACTTTCCCATGAAGAAGCCAGAAGAAGAAAAAAGGATGCGCCGCAATGCTTTCTAACGATGAAGCCTCGGGAAGAAAAGCAAGATTTGTTGCCAAGTTTTCCATTTAAGGAAGAAAAAGAAGGCTCTCCTTCAGCCTCTGCATCTCCCTCTATTAACAATGAAGTTCAAAGGAATTGGCGGCCAAACACCAACATCTTCGTCTTCCTTGGTCTTGTGTGGCTGCAAACGTTGTCACTTGTATGCCATGACGGACGAGCAAAATCCTAGATGCCCCAAGTGTCACTCCTCGATTCTTGTGAAGTTCTTCTCAAAATGATTGGTGCTCATGCATTACCTCCATATTGCAACAATTACAATTATGTACCAAATATTTTCCTTTTGGGTTGTACATATATATATATATATATATATATGTATATATATGATAATAATAATAATACTAATTATAATAATAAGTATTTTAGTATTATGTTATGTTTGCCAACAAAAGTTGGTGTCTAATTAGAAGTGACATCCAACTGTTAAAACTTTCATATTAATGTTGATTATACGAATCCTATATACTATTGACTTTGTAGATTGTGGTCAAGCAGTACTAGTAGAAAAATAGCTAGAGTTTGAAATGGAACACCTAGGAACTACATAGGTTGTCATTTGTTGAGAGTGATGATAGTACTATTGTACATGTTAGAAATTATTATTTAATGCCTATTTATTAAATGAAGGTTACACCTCTCCTAAGTAAAATTTATCAGTCAAAACGTGCTACTATTAGATAATACCTCCGCACTCTTTATAAATATACGTGTCTAATTCAATACAAATAATGGTTCAAATTACTCGTGTGAGATAAGTTTGACGATCTGGTTTAACCTTTGGAGATTAGATAATTTTCGGTTTGTGATTTTATCAAGATCGGAGGTACATTTTATGGTGCATATGTGAGGTAAGTAATTTTGTATTACTTTATCGTTTCTGATTAAATAAGTTTAATCTTTGGTACATATTAGCAAATCTTCACCAGGGAGTCTTATCTTGTGAGCCTCAACTCAACATGGAACTTAAAAGACTTATAAACAGACCTTAGTGACCTTTCTACATTCTTTTAGTCAAGGGACTCTTACATCTTATAACACCCTAACCCAATTTGTGTAAATTGATGAGCCCAGTTATTTCTTTCAAAAGTGATTAACTAAGGTGAACAATTGTAAACACAATCTCTACGAATATAGTGGACCTTACCTTGATAAACAGTGGATGTGAAATGAATTTAAGAGATATTGCAATCCACCTGCCTTAAAGAAATTTTATTCTTCAAAATTCATATCATTGGCCTGTGGCTAGTAGTCTAGCTCGTGGCTTGTGGTCTAACCCACATTCAGCCTGGTTCAACCCTTAGCCCATGGATAGCGGCCAAGTCCATACCCAATCCAACTTACTATCCAATATGGTCTCGGGTCGGCTCTAATATAAACTATAATGACCTGAGCCCCCAATTAATGTAAACTAATAGCCTAGTCATTGTACAAAATAGCTAACCTCAGTTGAAGATCATAAGCCTTATCCATATTAACATATTGGATTTTACCTCAATAAGTGTTAGATGTGAGATTAATTTTAGGAAATAACACAATTCTATAATGACCCGACCCAATTATTACAAACTGATGAGCTTAATCATTTTTAAAATAATTAACCCAAGTTAAAGATTACAATCATCATTCTTACTAATAGATTGAATCACATCCTAGCAAATATTAGATATAGGACCAACTTTGGAGGATAATATATCCACCCACCTTAAATAATTTTGTCTTCGAAATTCCAATGATTGCCCATGGCTAGTAGCTAGCCCACGTCCGGTCTAGGTCCAACCCTTGGACCGTGGCTAGTGGCCTAACTCCTGACTTAAAGTGAATGTGATGGACCTCTCATCTAAAGTAATCAACTAAGTTGAAAATTGTAAGTATCATCCCCACTAATATATTAGATTTTAACCTGTTAAGCAACACCCCAATTCAGTTTGACCCAAACCGAATCGAAGTATTAAACTTTGGATCATTGTTATTGTTCATTTAAAATGAAATGTTGACTATAGGACTGAGACCTAACCACTTAAGGTGTCAGAAGACGGAAAGCATAGGCGAATGTCTAAATGTACATCCAACATGAAACACCCAAATACATATGCAAAAGACTCGTATGGCTGGACTCATGCAAATAGGTCATCCTAATGAATCTAAATTACAAAAAGGCTTCAAATCCTAGAAAAAATCTAGCACTCTCCCCTTCAACTAAGATAGAGAAAACATTTCACAACCCATAGATATTTCACATTTAACAAAAACAAAAGCAGAGCATTCCAAAACTGTCTCTTCTTCACACAGAATGCATCGCATTTGCGCTTCACACATTCACACCACATTGACATCACAATCACAATACATTTTAACGTTCTTGAGTTAGGAGATTGTCTGGTCTTCACATGGACCCTTTTCCTGCAAAACAAAACATTCACAAAAATTCATCGAACTCATGTTTCTTTTGTTCCGCATACCTGCACAAAAATGGTTAGATTGCATACCCTAAAATATATTGTCTATAAAATAGCTTAAACACAAGTTACTAATAATCATTATACTAATTTCTATAGATGATAACTCTGAAGTTCAATTAAAATACCTGAAGACTCTCATACATACTTAACCATATTAGCTCACTAGCCCTAGATAGAATTATATGACATGGCCCGTTGACCTCACATAGTAATATCAGATAGCCTGCTGGCCTCATCATACTCCTTTCACTTGTCGCCAGATGGCTAAAGACATATGACACGACATGTGAAGATCTAGCACTCTTGGTAGATAAAACAACAAATTAGTAAAAAATCTAGGTTATCAGGAAAATAGGTATTGTCATATTACTACAATAAGATTTATTTACCAACCTATTAGTTGTCTTGTGAAAAAGCTCATCCCTGTTATTTGTAAGTGACCGCTAATAACATGAAGAAGATAATATCAAATATATTTTTCTCAATGTACATCACATCCAAAACATGTCTAATTATTAAACTATCTCAATATGACAAATTCAAAAGTATGATTAGCTTGCAGCCAAATATGACTTTCACCAAGGCAATCTTTCTTTAGTTTTTAGAAAGAGACCATACTCGATGGGCGGGAGCCTATTAACCTTCGCCTTAATTTTTGCGCTAGACATCACTAGCAGGGAACCATTTTTCTCAATTCAGCTTGCAAGGAATTAGATATCTCTGTTGTCTAAATTGGTGAGAGTGTAGAAGATATTGGCGATGACAATCAAACCATGTTGCTTTCCTTGATTACTTTAGTCGAAACGACTTGGTGTGGCTTTTGCAGTATGGACAAGCAAACTTCCCATGTGTGCTCCATCTAGATGACATGCCATAGGCTTGGAAGTCTCCAATATTCCATAGTAGAGCCACACACCTTTGAAAATTCTACCTCAACATCACATTCCAAGTTTGGACTCCATCTTCCCATAATAGATTCAAATCATCGACTAACGGTGAAACGTCTCAAATCCGGTTCACCTAAAAATTGGATCAGAACTCTTATTATTTAGTTGAGTCATACCTAAATCGATTAATTTGAAAGACTCGAATGGCAAATAGGCGGAAGCAACCATCTTAGCATCTCAAGAGAGGAAAACACTACTAAATACACAAGTCAACACCCAACTGAAAAAGATTAATTGATGCGTGCAACAACTTAGATATCTTTTGTGGAACATTCTCGTAGTGGAAAGCTATAGAACCCTGGAAGCAATTTGTATAACCCTTGAAAGTCAGTGATGGAATTACCTTTTGAGGGAAGTGAATATAAACTTTGGATATCTTTGATGTCTATGTTAACATCCACTGCACATATCTATCCTTTCTGGCAAACTTTCCTAATTTTACAAAGTTTTACTGAGGTTTTATCAATTATACTTGTTTAAGGGAACAGTGAGGATTCTTTTTCAACCAGCAGAAGAAGGTGGCTCTGGTGCTGCTGACATGATTAAGGATGGTGCCCTTGACAAAGCAGAAGCTATTTTTGCTATGCATATTGATGCAACTTCCCCCACCGGAATTGTTTCATCCATTCCAGGGCCAGTATGTGCCGCTGTAAGCTGTTTTAGTGTGGTTCTTCGAGGACAAGGTGGACATGCTGCTGAGCCTCACTTAACAACTGATCCAATGATAGCAACTTCCTTTTCAATTTTGGCACTGCAACAACTAATTTCAAGAGAATCAGATCCCCTCCAAAGCGAAGTATGCATTTGCTGCAGGTGTTCTATCTTATTCTAGCATATAGTTTGTAACTTATTCTGGTTATTTCACTGAATTTTAGGTTGTGTCTATCACATACATACATGGTGGTACATCCTTGAATGCCATTCCAGCTACTGTTGAATTTGGAGGTACTTTAAGGAGTTTCGCCACGAAGGGGCTCCTCCGACTTCAGAAGAGGATGAAAGAGGTAAATGCTGCTTCTTTTTCATTTCTTTATCACCTACATCCATTTGCCGGGATTGAAAATGTCCCGAGTATCTTTTGTAACGTAGCAGGTCAAATCAGTTTCAGTTATGAACATTATGGGTGCCTTTTGTATCGTAGCATTCTGCATGGCCTGAACAGGAAGTAGAAAGACTAACAGCCGTCCACAACTGCAAGGCTTTGGTGGTTTTGGTAGAAGATGAACATCCAGTATGTCCAGCTCTTAACAATGAAGAGAGATTGTACAATTTTGCACAGAAGGTTGGGACAGCTATGTTGGGTCCTCAAAATGTTAGGATGGGGAAAAAGCTGATGGCCAGTGAGGATTTTTCTTTCTACCAAGAAAAATTTCCAGGTCTGATGCTAAGTATAGGAATTCGTAACAAAGAACTGTGTGCTAAGTATTCACAACACTCCCCTCACTTTTTTGTTGATGAAGGATCGGCGTTGCGCTGCACACTACATTGGCAGAAGCCCATCTGAACGAGCATCAATAATCATGGGTGTGCTTGTCACATCTGCCATAAAGTTTGTCATTTTTATTACATAGCTTTTACTCAAAAACGATCATAATACAAACTGTCTTGCACTCTGTATATAAGTTGCCGACGGGACATTTTGTTCATGAAATCAATCTCAGTGGCTGCTGTTGTGTTTTGTGTCTTTCAGAGTGAAACTCATAAAATTGGATTGTTTCATGGTGAAATGTCAAA
>JAURVB010010253.1:0-27129 GCA_033002965.1 Piper betle | reverse complement strand
GAAGAGCGTGGATTAATGTGGGAACAAACAAATTCTTTGATAAAATTGGGAAATCTCCTTCCGATTTCTGCCAAAATTATCGAAACTATTATTAAATTTCAAGAAATTTAGAATTTTGGTCATATGCTTAGATTCATGTTGTGGCTATGACTACCACAATCTCCTTCCGTCGGAGGAGATCTCCTCCCGCCCGAGGAGATTTCAGTTTTAGATAAAATGCTTAATTTGGATATACATAGAAGAGGAGAGAAAGGATTTGTAACCTAGGCATCAATTGTTTGGGACCAGGTGAAACAAGAAAAAGATGGGTAATGCAGAAAATGTTGATAAATGTGCAGGTCCTATGCAGCACTCTATGGCCTGTGCTTGTTCCAAAGAGCATGTCAAAGACAGAGGAAATTAAGCACAACTCAACAAATCAATGGGATTCTGATTGTATTTAGGGAATAGGCGGTGGAGAAGAAGTCAACCAAGTTTTATGCTCGGTAAGCGATTAACAAATCGATCAGATTCTGATCCTACTTCAGAATTAGGCAATGAAGAAGACGTCAACCAAGTTTCATGTTCGGCAGGTAATTGGCAATGGATTGACAGATCGATCAGATTCTGATCATACTTCGGAAACGAGCAGTGAAGAAGACATCAACCAAGTGCCATATTCTCAGGCAGTTGGTAATTTGGTTTGTAGGATAACAGGAGAAGCATTATTAACGATAGGAGTGGAGGATTTTCCTGGATGATCATTGAGAAACTCTATTGACCATAGAATTTGAACCTGTGTAAATTTTACCTGTGTTTCTGTTTTTTCTTGGTAATTGGTGTGGCATTTACAGGATAACAAGGGGAATTTGTGTCCTGGTGCCCTCGGAACCATTGTTGATGCTGCTGGTGGAGCTGCAATAATGTCATCTGGTCATCCGAGGGCTGTCACCGTCAACATGTCTATTCAATTTCTTGCAAAGGCAGGAGTTGATGTAAGATAAATCTCGGCCTACACTTTAAAACTCTTGTTTAATCAGTGAGAGTTGATGTTAAAACTGCAAAATTAGCTACATTCATACATTTTCTGCACATTGAACGGAAATAATTGGTTATTCTGTGAAAATCAATGCACAAGATGTATATCAACTTACTCATTTCTTGTATAATATTTAGTTTTTGAGACAAACGAATACTAATTGGCAGTAGAGAGTGTGATTTCTTTCTGGACTTGTGCTTGCAATTTCAGTTCCTTGGTGTTTCTTGTAGGATGAACTGGAGGTCACGTCGAGGCTTCTGAAGTATGAAGGTGGGGCTATTCAAGCACAAGCATCTCAGTCAAAAACAAAAGCAATGGGCAGCTAATTTGCATTGGCCAGCAGTTGTGTTTCATTAAACCAGAAAGTAAAATTTGATCGCAGCACTGAAAATGCATTTGTATTGCAGCTGTAATTAATTTGGTCATTCTTTACACGTTGAAAAGAAACAAAAATTGTCTCCTCTTGAGCAATCCATACAAAACCCGAAACTGGAGAAAATAATTTGTATTTTCCCAACCAATTGTACAGCATTTGTGAGC
Organism: Piper betle; assembly: GCA_033002965.1. Lineage (NCBI taxonomy): Eukaryota > Viridiplantae > Streptophyta > Magnoliopsida > Piperales > Piperaceae > Piper > Piper betle. Next base: position 25,571 of record JAURVB010010253.1, on the reverse strand, counting down.
TCTTGCAGTTGTCTAACTTTTTTTAGGCAGATGCACCAACGGCTGCCCCTTCTTTCAATCTGGATGAGCCATAGAGTGTCTCTTCAAACCGGATGATCTCATTCTTCGATCCGTAAGCAACTTGAGTCCGGTCATCAAGATTGACAATAACTTTATCAAGCACAGATTGTGCACCGTCGCTGCTGTAACCTCCGGCCTTTTCTATCAAGAACCCCAATGGAGCCACCTCAAAGAGCAGACGCAATTTAGCCTTTGATGCAGGGGATGTAACATTTGTAAATATGCCCTTTTCCTTCACAATGATCTGCACATCAAAGATGAGTTGTAATTAGATGTTGTTTCCTTTTGTTCAGTCTTCGTGCTTTTTTTCCCCCATAAAAAATTGAAGAAGCAATTTCAGAGAGAGCAGACCTGGTTGACATCAGGTACCATTCCACCTGTGTATCTCAGCGTGTACTTTTCTCTAACATAGTAGTTGATTAGCTGTAAGAAACCACAAACAGTGTCAAATTTCTCATTAAGTAGATCATGGTCTTTTACACAATATTTTACTTAGACCATGAATATCTTTATGTGTTCTTTATCTTTCATTCATGCAAATGATTAGCCTCAGAATAACCATCAAATGTTCTCTTCCCAAAAGCTTAAGCTATTGGGAAAACAGTGGCAATCTATGAATTATAACCTTTCATGTCTGTCTCATCAAGGAGTCATAGTAGAGTGATCTTCCATCATGTACGTTGGATACAAATTAATCAGAATGATTGAAATTTGTGTGCAACACTGGGTAAATTCATATCTTGCTTCTATATCTTCCATGTTTAAAGAAATGTATAATCAATGTCCAGTGTTTTACCTTGTCGTAGTCGGGATTGTCAAAGGTGGCCCTCAAGTTTCCTGGAGAGAACATCTTTCCTTCACCGATTTCATATGTGTCCTTCACATGCTGCCACTTACCTGGTACAGGTAGTGAGTATCAATGACAATGATATAATCTGGACTTGACACACGTTGCAGAAGGCAAACATTGCACTTCTCATAAGCATTACCTTCATCCAACAAGAGGAATTCATGGGTGCCAGGAGCATCCTTGAGAGCAATTATGTAAGTGGTGCGAGGCCCATATATGCCCATGGCTGCAGCCACCTGATCTCTTCCTGTTACTCCGGTCAGCTTGTTGCCGGGCCAGACGCCGAAGATGGTACCGACGGTGAAGTTCGTATCGACGATGCTGGAGCCATCTAGGGGATCAAAGGCCACACTGAATCCGCCTGTAGGAAGTGTAAATTTCGTTAACCATCTCTTCAAAAATTGAAGTTGTTAGAAGCAAGTATTGCTACTAGTTACAACTTCTGAGATTTGGAATAAAATGGTGTGGAGGCCAACCTTCTGCCGAGCCACCCATGTCCTGAAGCTCAGGCTCCTCCTCGGAGCAGGCATACTTACAAACATGGGAGTACGTCAAAGCCTAGTAAGAGCACAGCCCAATCTTGAACATCGGAATTCGATGGCTCTTTTGATTCAATAAAAGGCTAGTAAATTGATACAGAAAGTTGTGAATTTGAATGCTACAAAGGTAGTGTACATAGTATATCCACAACACCATTTGGATATGGTATCAGTGTATCATATCAGGTAGGAGACGAAGAAGAAAGGTAGCATCGATACTATTGGAAGAGATCAATTTGATTACCTCGAAGAGGAGCTTGTTTGCGAGCATATCAACTGCAAGCTGTTCATCTCCAAAGAAGTTAACACAAGCTGTGCCACCGCAAGAGGCCGTCCTCACTTTGAAGGCAATGGTCCTCAAGGCCTCTCCCATGCAAACCAGGAGTCTGATCAGATTCATGTCTGGGGTTGCCTTGGTCAGGAACTCCTCCTACAACAAAATCAACAGTACTTTGCCAATGGAGAATCTCATCACAATTTTAGAAGCTATAATGAAGCATATATTAACAAAAGATACCAGACTTTCGCCAATTTCGCATTTGGTGATGGAGGAAGACAAACTTCCAGCTTTTGAGATCTTTGACTTCGACACAATTCTCAGAGGTTCTCCAAAGAGGAAGGATGATTTCATTTTCTGTATCCAAACTACTATGTCAGTACTTCCATCCCTCTATAACATAAACTGGATGAGGACTCTCTTACTCAAACTACCACATATATATACATCATCCCATGTATAGATATATACCCACAAATGTTTCACTTAAATCTACCAGACTACATGACCAGTTCTAGACTGCAAATTCTTGTCTTGAAATTCTTGTCAAGAAGTTGGCAGAGTTAATATCTACTGACCTGGGAAGTGAAGGAGCGGGGAAGGGAAGCAATGGGAGCCATGGCAGCAGCACGCTGGGTGGAAACGCCGTATAAAACTGACCCATGAGAGCGGTATGAAATGCCGGTCTCCATGCTTGTTGGAAGGTAAGGAGCCTTGGCCTTGGGATCTTGCAGCTCTTACTCTTTGTTTTCCATGAAAGTGGTACTAGTAAAAGTATTAGCAGAGAAGCAGTTTGTGAGCTATTGACAAATGGTGGTCTTGAATAGGGTGATTCAGAGGGTGAGCAATGCCAACCTTTCAACATATGTGGCTACGCATGCAAATGAAATGGCGTACGGGGTTGGAAAAATTAAAATACTTAAAAAGCTTCCCTCTCCTGACTCTGACTCCGGCTACTGCTGCCGATTGGTCGCGGCACAGCTAATTAGCCCCAAGTTTGTTTATGGTGTTTAAGTGTAAATTATCAAGTAAGATTAAAATTAGTTGCCATTTTAAAATTAACGAGAATAAGGTTGCTATTTATTATACAAATGGTATGTATTTTGTTTTTAAATTGAGTTTGGCCCGTTCTCGGGTTGATTTAAATTTAGGGTTAAAAAAATATGGTCAAAGAGTGAAGTGCAAAATTAGGGTGTAGTGAAAAAAAGAATTATAGTCATTGCTGCCGTTGCCACCGCGGCTACCATCGTAGTCCTGTGAAATAAGGGTTGTGTTTTTTCTTTTTGTGGTGACATATAATGTGAAATGCGGATGTGTTGAGTAAACATAACATTGGGCGATATATTATATTGTCTCGTGTATGAATATCTATGCAAAGAAAATAAATATAAAGGGCCAACAAATCGTACAAAATTTAAAGGGAAAGGTAACTAGGCATTCTTCCACATCTAATAGAGGTATGAAAGATCTTTAATGTGTGTGAAAATGAAAAAAATACATAGTTAATTGTGTAGAATGTAGAATATTGTCATTGTTATGAATGCAAATAAAATGTATATAAAGAGTTATTAATGAATTATTTTATATTATTTGATTATTTAGTATTATTTAAATGTGTCATCCATAATATGAACTTGATAAGGAGGAAAATATTAGTGTATATAATTAATTGTATAGAATGCAGAATATTGTCATTGATGATGCATTATGTATCATGATTAAACTTAAAATTTGCATAAAATGTCATTTATGAATTTTTTATATTATTTAATGAATTAGAGTCATTTTGATGTGTCAATGAAAGTTCACTGATGATGGATATTATGTCAACTCCAGATGAAGAAGAGCAGTTAGGGGCAGTAACTTCAAATTGTGGTTGCACATGATGCCTCTCAGTATAAAAGATGTGGGTGAAATAATCAACATTCCAAACCAAGGAGAATCATTGGCCATTGAGAACAAAAACCTTGAAATAGGCAATGTGCCACTATTCAAAGGTGAAAAGATTAATCAATATGTAATTAGGGAGAAGCTACAAGCTCGATTAGAAAAAGACAATGGGAAGGCCTTAATTTTAATGTTGGAGTCAAACGGTACATTTTGTACATATTTGGTAATATATTATTTTCCCAAACCAATGGTCTCTACTTGGGTATGTTGTCCTATATCGTTGATGATTTGTCGAGTTTAGGATAATTTGGGATCGAGTCATGCACTCCTTTTTGGCTGGATATGTATGGAAGATGGCATATTAAGCAATTGCCGGGGCAAGGGGTTGAGAAAGCTTTAGCCGGAAACTTATGTGGCGCTTCTTCGATCCTGCAAGTAAAATTAAACTTATATGTTAAAGAATATAAATATTTTTGTTGTACATAAATCATAGTTGTGAAAATTGGCGATGTCGGAATCGACCGATTCCACTCAAATCGGAAGAAAATCGATTCAAAAACTATTTGAATCGGTTTTTATCTGAATTAGTCTGTGAATCTGCTGATTCGAGCCGATTCTAGAATCGGCCCAAATTAGCTGATTCCGGACGATGGCGATAGACGTGACGGTGACGGTGGCGACTGGGCGACCGGGGGGGGGGGTTGGGGGCGCAGGGGGCTGGGCGCGACCGGCGGGGGGAGGCAGGGTGGGGTGGTGGCGACGGCGGGGAGGGACAGGGCGGGGCTGGCGGGGGGAGGCGTGGCGTGGCAGATGCAGGGCGGGTCTGGGGGAGGGGGGCGCGGAGGCAATGATGACGACGACGGGAAAGGAGGGCGGATGCAGGAGAGAATAGGAAAAGGGGAAAGAAATAACAGTCGTGGCATTCTCGTAATTAAAACTTGATTCGTGTCTAATTCATGTCAAAAATAATAACTAACTCTAAATAATTCAAAAAAAATCTTAAAAAATATCATAAAATATTATAAAATAATACACACAATAATATCAAAATGACATCAATATCTAATTTTTATATATTTATGTTATGAGTTGTCAAATTATTATATATGACCTATTTGGACCTATTCAGACTAATTCAACTAAACTAATTCTTGTCCAATTTAGACAAATTCTGATTCCCTCGAAAACCGATTCCAATTCCGATTTATGCAACCATGACATAAATGTTAAAATATGAGAGTATAATCTCTCATTTCTTTCATGTTTTATGGGTTTGGCTATTTGATGATACAAGGTTGTGGACACGCAAATCATATGAAGTATGGTTTCAAGATATGTTCAATGGGTTGGACGTGTGCAAATGTTAAAGAGTAATCCGGCGAACCCCCAACCTCGTCTATAAGTGTGGGGAATGCGAACAGTTACTATCTTCTCTACAAGATATTGATATGTGGGTGAATAAATAGGGCATGTCGAGACGTCTACTGATATAAGAAATAAGAAATCAGCGTTTACGATATTTACTGTGTATACATTTTTCATTGACGATATTAGTATCTGATGTTATTTTGTAAGAAACGTCAAGGTCCCCAACCATACACTCAAAGCACTGGACACTTATTTTGGGGAAATGTGAGTGGAACAAATTGGGATTAAAGACCGTCGAAGATAGGATCAAAGTGTTGGAGAAAACAATTGCAACCCTAAAGGCCTAGAATAAAGAGAAACACAAGCTCATAAGGACTTTGTTCGAACTTTCAAAACTTGTAAGAGAGTTGGCCCTCATGAAGATGCTAGCAACAACGGCGAGGGTACAAGTGTGACTGTTAGGTTCAATTATGACCAACATTCAAAGGACCAAATGTTAAAGGAGATAGTTTTGAGAAAGATTTAGATGTTGTGGACGATATGTCAAAAAAGGTAGGTGGAGAATAAGGCGTTGAAATTTAGTAAGGGGGAAAAGACATAGGAAGAAAATGAAGATGAAGAAGATAATGAGGATAAAGACGGTGATGACAATGATGACAACAAAGGTGATGAGGAAGACAAAAATGATGAGGGTGAGAGTGATAAATTTGGGGATGAAAGATTTGAGGACAACTCAAAATGGAAGAAGAAAGAAGTGAAAAAACACGATGGGGAAAGTGAAAAGAGTACTCGCTTGAGGGAATAGGCGGGGACTTAAGTTAAACTAAATGTCATAGTGATTGACCTTGCCAAAGTATTGCATCCTTAAATTCAGCATTCAAGGTAAGGTCAATCACATATGACATTTAGGTGTACTCATTTTCACTTATTTCCTTCATGCAAATACTATTTTCAATGTCCTCATTAACTCTTTCACTCTTTACTCTCTTATTTTGAGTTGTCCTCAAATCCTTCATCCCCAAATTCATCATTCTCACCCTTATTATTTTTGTCCTCCTAATCCCCTTCGTTGTCATCAAGCTTGTCCTCAGCATCTTCATCATAATTGTCCTCACAGTCTTCATCATCATCTTCTTCTCTATTTTCACTCTCTTTTAAAACTTTTTTGTCTTCACTCAATTCTAACGCCCTATCCCTTTCGCTGACCATTTTGGAAGCATCGTCCATAACATCCAAATCTTTGTCAAAACCATCTTTCTCAGTATTTGCTCATGTGGTCTATTGGCCATGATTAACCCTATCCATCACACTTGTACTGTCACCATTGTTGCTAGTATCTTGGTAAGGATCAACTATCTTACGAACTTGAATAAGTTCAAACAAATTCCTTACGAGCTTGTCTTTCTCTTCATTCACCGCCTTTAGAGATACAACTATTTCCTTCCACACTTTGACCCTATCTTCGACGAATTCCAATCCCAACTTGTTCTACTCATATTTCCCCAAAATAATTGTCAAGTGGTCTAAGTCTATATGGTTGGGGTCCTTGCTGGTTCCCATAACATGACATCTTTAACATGAAGCAATAAATACTAATATCATCAATGACAAATTATATATATAGCAAATGTCAAAAATGATGATTTATTATTTCTTATATCAGTAGACGTCCCCTTCATACCCTCTATCTTAACCCTAACATTAAATAACTCTATCTTAACATTTTATTTTAGCAACATTCTCTATATTGAAAGGCACCATGTGCATCCCCGGCTCAAAGTTGTTGCCCCCACCTTCTTAGACCCAATACTAAATCAAATACTCCAACCTCGATTAGAGTTTCAACTTTGCAAGGCCCTACATCCTGTCTAAGGATATCTCATTAATTTCCTTTCAACATGCGTTAGTGAGAGAAAACACATCTAAGTTTTTTAGTTAATTTGTGTTATGCCTTTTGAATCATGGAACTTGTAACATCCTGATTACGGTTCACCTGAGAACCAAATCAGAAATGTTACGATCAGGTCGAGCCATATTTAAAGTTGTTAGTTGATAATAGAAGACATTGTTAAATATGCGTCAAAACACATCAAATATAAATAAAAATAAGAAAGAAAATAATTTCGCTAAGCTCAAGTGTGTGTAACGTTTATCTGTCCTCCCACAAAAGTCGACTCAGAATTACAAGACCTATATATATAATATGAAAAACGTACTTGTTACTCGTCCAAAAAATAACTAGTACAAACTGGAAAATAGGTATTCCATTACTTACGAAAACTTCAGAATTACCTCCACTGCGTTGTAAGCAAACATACTTAAACAAGTGTCGGCTCGCATGCACAGTTAATATTCATATTCATACATACAATGCTTACGCCCTCACATCCTCCATATTACACCCACCACGGTATTCGAGTGGCAAAAGAAACAGTAAGTTAGTGCCACAAATTTTAGAAATGTGCTGCACTATGTAGTGCCCTCATACACCACACTAGCTCAGGGTTTGAAAGAGTACTAGTATGGTCCATACATATCTCTATATTTCTGGACTTTCAGTCCGAAAACCAACAAGAGATCTCATATTTATAGTTTTATTAAACATGTGTAGAAACATAGCTAAATGGCCCGACATCGGAGGAATCTGATAAAATGCCGCCGATGCCATCCTACATCTAAAACATGGTTAAACTTGAAACGTAGGGAGTCAAGTAGAGATGACGCAAAGGGATCGACACATCTACGACGAGCTTGGACTTCGTAACCTATATCTAAACTCACTGCTTAATAAAATACCAATGTCTGTATATAATGCATGGTCGTGGTGTGTGTTTATATTATCAATACATCATAATAAAGAAAACAGTGCTAACAAACCTATAACTAAACATGTGCCACACAAATCGAGACATAATAATAATAAATTAAATACATGCATAAATAATTAGATAAATAATAAATGCATGAACATAAATAATAATTTAATCATAAAATAATAATATAATTATACTATATAAATACACGGGTAAACATGAGTAAATATTAATGTATATTCGTGTTAGTAAACATATATATATATATATAATAATAATTTAATAAATAAATAAATAAATAGTTAATACTCATTAATCATGAATAATAATAATATTATAGTTATCCAATATGAAATATATAATTAAATACAAATAAATAATAACATACATGTAAGGAATAAATAAATAAATAAATAAATACAATTTAGTAAACATAATAAGATGAATATTGACAAGTAACTGTATCATTATTAATAATAAATAATAAATAAATAAATAACTAATATTAATTTATTAGGAAGAATATTAATATAAATATCGAATATACGAACATACAACAAGATACGTATAAATAATAACATGAGTAAGCAAATAATTAATGATTAATTAATTAAATAAAATAAGATAAACATGAACAAAAATAATATCTATGAATAAATGCATTATTAATAACAATAATTAGTCACATAATCATTCATCCTAGTCAACAAATATATAAATAACAAAAAATAAATAATCATAAATAAATAAATAAATAAAATAATTAATAAATAAAAAAATATTTATAACATCTAAACATGTTAAATAATGTGAATATACATCTAAACTAATTTAAAGAGTCTTGAATTACCGAAATTGATCGAGAAATGATCGAAAATGGTTGAAAATGAGTTGAACTAGATTGAGCTGAACTAGACTGAGGTGGGCCAAGTCAACTTGGTCTGGGTTAAATAAATTACTGGGTTGGGTCGGTTCAGCTGATCTGGACTGATGAAGACAAACACGGGCTTGGACTTATAGACTCGGACATGGATTGGCGGGCTGGAGGACCTAGGCACGGCTAGGGGGACGCAAATGCGGGTAGTCGGACACTACATAGGGAAATGGGCTTGACCAGGGGCGGCGGTGCCCGTCGCTAGAAAATGCTGATGGCGGCATGACTGGGGTCACCACCAGTCGGGATTGACAAGGGTGTCATGGCAGAGGTGGTGGTGGTGATGATCGGTGGAGTTTGGCCACTGGCTGGCTAGAAAACCACCCCGAAGTGGTGGTATCGCCGTTGGGTGTGGCGACATTGCCGGCAGCCATTGCGGCCATGGTAGTAGTCGTGGGTTGTCTCAAAATGGAGATCTCGGCAAGATGAAGCTGGATGGGTGGTTGGATCGGCCGGAGGCGGGTCACCAGTGCCAGCAAATGGCCCGATAGGTGGTGGTGGTGATGATGAACAGTGATAAAAACTCAATCGCCGACGACAACTGCGGCTGCACTAGTGGTAACGGTGGGTACGGACCGATATTTGGTCATGAGGTGGTAATGACTGTATCGATCTAGTGGCCGAAGGAGGGCCGGGGTCTTGCTGGTGGCGAGCCTAAGTGGCGGCGGCTGTAATGGTGGACAACTCCAAAATCGTGGAAAATCTATGGAAAAATAACATGTGAAGCTATGGTTGACGTGGACGGCTCAGATCTTGCCATGTGGCACGATCAAAACGTCCGACAACTAGTGGCCTAGTAGGGCCTACCTATGGGTATATATAATATAAATATAGATGCAAAGCTCAGATCGAGACCGTCCAAAGTCAAAACTAATTAGAATCTTAAAAGTGACTCTATATGTGGGAATCAAGGCAAGAACGTAAACAAGCTTCAAACCCTGAACTTGATCAAGTTGGACCCAAAGGGGCACAATCAAGTGATCTAAAATCCCTATGATGTATGTAAATGAGTACCCTGAAAATCCCACACGGATACTAAACGCTGCAAAGGCCTAGATCTAGACCTAAAACTTGGCTAACATATACAAACAAATCTGTATACCTTGCTATACATTGATAACTCATACTCTGATCGTTTGCATGTCAAACATACTTAGCCACTGTAACATGCTCATACTACCATCTGGGCCATATACTCATATTCTAAAAATTGATTTGGCTCGAACTCGTTCAAACCGACTCGTTACTGACCTAAACAAGGCAAAACTAAAATCGGGTAAAACCCTAACCCAAAGTTGAAGTTTTATAAATTTATTGTTTTCATTGGGAGATAACATAATATTCACCACCAGAGAACTTTCAATGACACATTCAAATGACTCAAAGTCAGTAAATAATACGAAAAAAAATTCATCAATGATGCTTTCTACAAATTTGAGATTCTATTCATGGCACATAGATACATTATCAATGACAATCTGCTATATTCTATATTCTACACATTTAATAATTGTGTTTAATTGTGTACAGTGATTCGTGTTGAATATTTATAAGAATTAAAGCAAAAATGGAGAGAAGAATGCTAGAAAACGAGAGAGAAAAATCAATTTAATAGAAGGCAGCCCCTGCTTTGTCATTTGTGAAGACTGTCTCTTTCATTCCTTATTTCTAAGAGTCGCTAAAAACCATTTTGGACAAGAAGGCGTAAAGAGGAAGAATATTAGAAGAAACCTAAATTCATCAAATTTGAAGCATGAGGACCTGATTTGGGATAATCTGCAAAATACTTGATATTAAGTAATGAGGACCCGCTCAATGCGCGGCTATTGACGAAGTAATAAACGGTAAGTCACAACTTAGGTTACGAAGTTATTGGTTTTAGAATGAGTACCCTTTTTTTAAGTAAATATATGCCAAAGAGTTTGTCATTAGGAACGAAAATAAAAGAATCTATTTTAAACTCATGTTTAGCATTAGTGCCCTAGCTTAAAATATTCACAAAAATAATAAATAAAGCGTATTTCAGATATATAATGTGATACACCCATAAACTATAACTTACAAAATTGAGCCCCTTCACCATCTCTAATCTATCTATATAACTATCCTCATTGAGGAAACTTTTACCACAATGGATGGGTAAGTGCAAGTAATGCAAAACATATACGAATTAAAGCAATCAAGCCCAAAATAGGATCATTGATAAAAAAATGACAAGAATTTTTATAAAATTGCATAATCTATAAAAAAATACCTAAATACAAAAACTACCCACACACATCAATGAAATGATTAACATTGCCATGCGTGTGGTGACACCCATGAACCACCCTTGCACATACCGAAAAATTTTTAACCATCACATTGCCTATATATTGCCAATACATGTCATTAAAAACTGGTAGATGAGAAAGTTGATGACAACAATGACTAACAAGATATGGTATTGTCAATTGAAAGAAAGTTGGCATTGACAAATAAAAAATCTAACATAAGCATGGCTAAATCCATTGCCAACACGCAATATACTTTTGGAGCAAAGGAGCTATATATAAGAATTACCTATGATTAGGGCTGCTAAACGAACTGGTTTCAAGCTCTTCAAAATTAAACAGTTTAAATGTATTCAAACTCAAATAATATAAACAATATTTGAGTCGATTTCGAATATATATATCTAAAGAGTTGAATTTGAATAAATTTTGAATTATTCGAGTTGAATTCGAGTATAAGCTGAGTTCTGTTTGCTCGCTCTTTTAGCAGCCCTACCTCTAAATATCTACCCAGTGTGCTTCCATGGTTAGCACTTTATGAGTCAAATACTGTAGCCCACAACACAACATCGATTAGTTATCATCATCATCACCATCATACTTTTCCATGGATCAAACATAAGGTATCTAATTTAAGCCCGAAGTGATTCAACACGAGGATACATCAAATAACCACCAATACCAAAATTGGAACCTGAACTAAAAGTAATCAAAGACGAATTTAATTGTTTGTGCAAATGAATGTATGATAAACACCTTGCCATCGATAACTTGCTCATCCAGTGAATGCAAATCTTGCTTATAATGAAAGTGTTCAAAGCCATTCATAAAAAAATTGAATGCAAACCTACTTTAAACCAACTAAAAAACCTATACTAATCAAAGGAGAATAAGTGTGTGTATCAGCATCACGCTTACATCTAATACAAAGAAAGAACAGTGTTCAACTTCAAGGTGAGAAGAAAACTATGGAATCGTACTTCTAAATACGGCGACGATGACTGATTAGCACAAAAAATGTCATTTGAGCACCAGCATTGAATAAAATTACCATCTCAAGTATCAATAAAAGGTAGACATGTGATAGGACAACCATTCATGCCCAATCCCTCAAACTTCCATTTGACAAGTCCATATAATATAATGTAAGTATGGAGAAGCATACCTTTGGTAGTATTTAATGAAGAGTGGGTCATGAAGTTTTGATTTGGAGCTACAACTCTTGGGCCCTTTAGACCCCCATTTAAGCTTTGATACCAATGTTGGGCCTTATGGGCCCCCAAAAGGGACTTGCAATAGGTGTCATGGCTTCTCTTAATCCAACTCTCATCTCTTAATCTAAAAGTTAACTCACGGCAGGTGTCATGGGCCTCTCTTAATCCAATTCTCAACTCTTAATCCAAAAGTTAACTCAAGGAATAAGGTTTTCCCATTAGCCTATATATAACTCACCAACAACATCCACAACATCATCCACGACCGATGTGGGATAAACCCAACAACTCCCATTCATACATTAGGCGACCCTAAAACTATTATCATCTGACAATCTCCATCACCTAGCAAACTTCCCCTTAATTCCCCTTCCATGAAGGAGCCAACATTATATACAACATCATCCATGACCGATTTGGGATAAACCCAACAACTCCCCTTCACACATTGGGCCCAACAACTCCCCTTCAGACATTGGGCAACCCCAAAACTATCATCGTCTGACAATCTTCATCACCTGGCAAACATCCCCCCTTCCCGCATCACCTGGCAAACTTCCCCCTTCCTCCATTACCTGGCAAACTTTCCCCTTCCCCTTAATTCCCCTTAAACTTCCCCCTTTCCTCCCCCCTTCTCCATCATGTGGCAAACTTCTCCTTCCCTTAATTCCCTTTAAACTTCCCCCTTCCCCCCACTTTCCTCCATAATGTGGCAAACTTCCTCTTCCCCTTAATTCCCCTTAAACTTTCCCCCTTCTTCAATCACCTCGCAAACTTCCCCTTCCTTTTAATTCCTCTTAAACTTCCCTCTTCCATCACCTAGCAATCTCCATTACCTGGCAAACTTCCCCCTTCCTCCATTCTCCATCACCTGACAAACTTTCCCTTCCCTTAATTCCTTCCCTTCCCCTTCCCCTTAATTTCCCCCTTCCTCTTAATTCCCCTTAAATCATCAAGTGGAATCCATGAAGCATCACCTAGCAAACTTTCAATCTCTATTCCAATTTCTATCTTCATCACACTGGCAAACTTCCCTTTCCCCTTAATTCCCCTTAAACCCCTTAATTCCTCTCCTTCTCCCCCTTCCTATAAACTTCCCCTTCCCCTTAATTTCCCTTAAACCCTTTAATTTCTCCCCTTCCCCCCTTCCTCCATCACCTGACAAACTTCCCCTTCCCCTTAATTCCCCTTAAACTTCTCCCATTTTCCCCCCTTCCTGCATCACCTGGCAAACTTCCCCTTCCCCTTAAACTTTTCTCCTTCCTCCATCACCTGACAAACTTCTCCTTTCCTCCATCACCTCATAGACTTCCCCTTCCCCTTAATTCCCCTTAAACATCCCTCCTCTATCACCCGACAAACTTCCCCCCTTCTTTCACTGACCAATTTCCCCTTCATCACCTCGCAAACTTCCCCTTCCCCTTGATTCCCTTTAAACTTCCCACCTCCAACACCTATGACAAACTTCTCATTTCCTCCATCACCTCACAAACTTCCCCTTCCCCTTAATTCCCCTTAAACTTCCCTCCTCTATCACCCGACAAACTTCCCCCCTTCCTTCACTGACCAATTTCCCCTTCATCACCTCGCAAACTTCCCCTTCCCTTAATTCCCTTTAAACTTCCCACCTCCAACACTTAACAATCTCCATCACCTGGCAAACTTCCCCCCTTCCTCCATTCTCCATCACCTGGCAAACTTTCTCTTCCCCTTAATTCTTCCCCTTCCCCTTAATTCCTCTCCTTTCCCTTAATTCCCCTTCCCCTTAATTCCCCTTAAACTTCCCTCCTCCATCACCTGACAATCTCTATCACGTGGCAAACTCCCCCTTCCTCCATCCACCATTACCTGGCAAACTTCCCCTTCCCCTTAATTCCCCTTCACCTTTCCCTTCTCCTTAATTCCCTTCCCCTTTCCCTTCTCCTTAATTCCCTTCCCCTTCCCCTTAATTTCCCTTCACCTTTCCCTTCTCCTTAATTCCCCTTAAATCATCAGATAGAATCTCTATCAACTGGCAAAACTTCCCCCTTCCTCTACCTGGCAAACTTCCCCCCTTCCTCCATCTTCTATCACCTGACAAACTTGACAAACTTCCCTTCCCCTTAATTCCTCCCCTTCCCTTAATTCCTCCCCTTCCCCTTCCCCTTCCCCTTTCCCCCTTCATCCTCCATCACCTGACAAACTTCCCCTTCCCCTTTCCCCCTTCATCCTCCATCACCTGACAAACTTCCCCTTCCCTTCCCCTGACAAACTTCCCCTTCCCCTTTCCCCCCTTCATCCTCCATCACCTGACAAACTTCCCCTTCCCCTTCCCCTTAATTCCGTTTAAATCATGGTGGATTCCATGAAGCATCACCTGGCAATCTTCTAATCTCCAGGCAAACTTCTAATCTTCATCTCAAACTTCCAATCTCCAACTTCCAATCTCCATCCTTAATTCCGTTTAAATCATCAGGTGGATTCCATGAAGCATCACCTGGCAATCTTCTAATCTCCAGGCAAACTTCTAATCTTCATCTCAAACTTCCAATCTCCAACTTCCAATCTCCATCCTTCCAATCTTCATCTCAAACTTTCAATCTCCAACTTCCAATCTCCATCTCCATCCTTCCAATCTTCATCTCAAACTTTCAATCTCCTGACAATCTTCTAATCTCCAGGCAAACTTCTAATCTTCATCTCAAACTTCCAATCTCCATCTCCATCACCTGGCAAACTTCTTCCAATCCATCACCTGGCAAACTTCCCTTCCCCTTAATTCCTCTTAAACCCTTTAAACTTCCCCCCTTTCCAATCCTTCCCCTTAATTCCTCTTAAACCCCTTAAACTTCCCCCCTTTCCAATGCCCCTTCCCCTAATTCCTCTTACCCTTAATTCCTCTTAAACCCCTTAAACTTCCCCCCTTTCCAATCTTCATCTCCATCACGTGGCAAACTTCCCCTTCCCATTAATTCCCCTTAAACCCCTTAAACTTCCCCTTCCTTAATTCCCCTTAAACTTCCCAAACTTCCCCTTCCCCTTCCCCTTCCCCTTCCCCTTAATTCCCCTTAAACTTCCCAAACTTCCCCTTCCCCTTAAACTTCCCAAACTTCCCCTTCCCCTTAATTCCCCTTAAACTTCCAAAACTTCCCTCCTTCCTCCATCACCTGGCAAACTTCCCCTTCCCCTTCTTCTTAATTCCATTTAAACCCCTTAGACAAACTTCCCAAACTTCCCTTCCCCTTAATTCCCTTAAACTTCCAAAACTTCCCTCCTTCCTCCATCACCTGGCAAACTTCCCCTTCCCCTTCTTCTTAATTCCATTTAAACCCCTTAGACTTCCTCCCTTCCTCCATCACCTAACAAACTTTCCCTTCCCATTGATTCCCCTTAAATCATCAAATAGAATCCATGAAGCACTAAAGCCCATCTAGCTCTAATACCACTTCTTAGGCCCTCTAAAAAGGACTTGAAATAGGTGTCGTGGGTCTTTTTAATCTAAAAGTTAACTTAAAGAGTAAGGCTTTCTCATTAGCCTATATACAAGTTACCAATATTATCCACGACCGATGTTGGATAAACCTAATAACAACATATCCTTATATAAGTGAAAAAGAAAATTAAAACCAACCTACACGACCAATTATGAACGTATAAACATATTGGAGCAGAGCATGTACAAATGCGTTTCTAAATGAAACTGAATCTGATATACAATTGTTGCCATGTGCTTCAAAACACAAATGCACATCCACCAAATAATTATCTCACATAATATTATTTTTAAAGAGTAATAAATAAAATACAAATATTCTATATTCTACTCACTTTATCAGCAATTCAAGAATATTCTTCAACAATTCCACCGATATCAAGATTGTTATCTCCCTATGTCCATAATACTGGTTGAATTGCCAAAATTTACGTCTAACTTAAAATAAGCTTAAATGTTTGTGCATAATGCTTAGAGCCTAGAGGCACTCATTGCAGCGTAACAAAAAGAAATCCTACATTCGGGCAAGGGAAGAGGACCGAAGTGGTGGCAGATGCCCAGTATGAAGGGGTGGAGACTGTGAAATCAACAAATTAAAAATAAAATAAACTATGTGATAGCATCTAAATTATTGTTGTAATAGCCACCTCTTCCGCAGCCACGTCTTCTCCCAAATGACTGTGTGCATGTATTCATAAATAAAGACATTTAGATATTGCTAAACAAATAATTATTCCTCAAAAGCTAATGCCTTCACTTCTTCTATTAGCAACTACACTATGCACTTGCCAAGGCTTATGAATGCATGATCAATTGTATGGTTGGTGTTGTGGCTGCTGATGTTTTTGTTTGGCATAAAGGGAGCTTGATATCTACAATAATCATTTAGAAAGTTTTACGATCACAAAAATGGTAAAATCATTTTAAAAAATCCCCACAAACTACATACAAAATCTGCAATAACTACTCACTGCAAAACATACACACAAGGCAAGAATGAAAGGTTTTGTCAAGTTCACATTGCAAGCACACATATATAATGATTGATCCAAATTCATACGATGTACTCAACGTCAAGATCACAAAAGTTAGCGCTCAAGGAATTGACACTTCACAAAGCACATAACACGGCTGGATTTGTTGGCACCCATGTCCTCGAGAAGAAGCTATCCAGATCATCGAAAAAAAATCAAAACCAAGAGATAAAGAGAGAAACACCAGGAAACCATTTATTTCGAGTGGGAAGAAGAAATTAGAAGTTTGAAAAAGAGATGGGTGGGTGGTGCTGACCAGTTAGCCGTCGATGCTCTTGTGGCCAAGCTCGGCCATAGGATAGTAATATAGACTATCTCTTTCTTTCATTGCCATAGGATCCATTGAAGTTCTCTGATCCGGAAATAAAAAACATCTCATAGGAGAGGAATCCTTCAAAAACTCAACAACTATAGAAGGTTTCTTGTTGCTTCTCCTTTTTGGTGGTGGTATTTGAAAATTCTCTTCCTCAATTTCTTCAAGCTCCCTCAAGACAGGAAACGGCTTTAAGCAAACCTGATTTATACCCACTTCCTTGAGTTTGACAACTAAGCTTGTATAATAATTGATAATGATGACCAAGGCAATTAAGCTTCATACAAGTATGAATAGATAAGATCTCCTGCTTCCAGCATTGAAATAGAAAGCATATGATTTACTGCATTTGTTCCTCATCCTCATTTTAGCTCTTTTATTTCCAAGTAAAGAATAGCATAACTTATATAAAGTGAACCAAGTGTAATCAACATCTAACCACATGGTAGTTCTTTGTTTAGAAAAGTGCGTAAAAAAAACAGCTACCACTCATTGCGAAACGTAATGAACGCATAGTCAGTCCTCCTTTTACTTTTTAACACAGTTGAAATTTCGCGCAGGTTAAATGTTCTCTTTTTTAATAAAAAAATGAATCGGAAGTTCTTCCACAACAAATTGAATTCTCTGGTGATTATTGCATCCCAAGCCAATTGTGAACTTCAGTTGGCAATATACTACCCAAAGTAAAAAAGACCACAGATTTCAACTCTCCGAATCTTACTAGCAGGGTCAGCCAAAGTGCCTCAGCAGGGCAACCATAGCCATCACCCGTTAATAGTGTCAACTAAGCTAATCGACAAACAGTTGGTGCTCTTGTAATCGTCAACAATCAATCCAAAATCGCAAGAAAAAAATAATACAAAAGAGAAAATAAACGAGTCATCCAAATAAAAAGAGACTGGTTGTAAAACCCGGGCTTTTTGCCCGGTGGTTTTAATTTTGGTCCGGTCATGACCCGGATCGAGGGTCTTACCTGGCCATTTTGCTACGTATTTATGTATGATATTTAAGTATGTATGAGTTACCCGGCCTTGGCTTCCTTTGGCATTCGGTACGCTTATTTGGATGTGGCATGCCCGGTTTTTTAATTTTGGTCCAATTTAATCGTGTACAGTTAGATATGAGGACCGTGTCCCTCGTGTGTCTTTTGTATACTTGCTATGTGTTTGATAACCTTTCAAACCGTCCTAACTACTTTTGGGACTTGCAGTACAATTCCCAAGGTGGACCCAATCCCTTAAAGGTTAAAACCCTAAGTTTTTGGGTTTTGAAATAACCCAACCCATACATTTTTAGCTAACCTAACCCATACATCTTTATCTATCCAACTCATACCTCTATTGGTATGACACTCATACCTCTATAGGTAGGCACCCATACCTCTATAGGTATGACACCCATACCTCTATAGGTATGACACCCATACCTCTATGACATCACCAAACCAACCCATCCTTTTATAGGTATGACACCCATATCTATGACATCACCAAACCAACCACCATTTTTTTATAAAATCCACCCCTCCTGTCACCTTTTCACCATTTCTCCTTCCATCCTCACCTCCAACCAGTTTCTTCTACTCTCCTTGGCATTGTTCTTTCTCCTTGGAGCTCCAAGCAACCCCCTCCACGTTCCTAGCATCCTTGGGTGGTAGGCTTTGAGGTTGGATACCTCAAAAGACTTCCCCTTGATCTTCACTCGTAAGCGTCAGGTTTGGGCTGCCACTATTTCTGGTTGTTTGATGTATATTTCTTGTATGATTCTATGAATTTATTTTTAGAATATTTTTATCATATATATCTGAATGTTATGAGAAGTTTAAGTACACATTCATCTTATTTGGACATGCAAATAAATAGATATGATTTTTACAATGCGTGTAGGCCACTAATATGCACTATTTCAGTAAAAAATCATATCTTAGCCATTCTAATGTTATATTTGCAGGATTCATATTTTATTGAAGTCACAACATATAGATCTACAACTTTTGTGTTTGGTGTGTTACCTTCCATGCCCTAGAAACTTGGACTGTGATAGTGTTATAAGCACTCCTTTCTCCAATTTTTACTCTCTGACCTTGTGGGATCTGTTAATGCACAATGTACCATATTTTGCATTGTACTTTTATGAGTTATTGGTAAAATTTTAATCCTAATATAACTAATAAATAATCTTGAACATAACTCATAAGTATGCCTTGTATGTCCTATGTGTTTGTGACTATGAGCATAATTTGTGATTGTGTGATATTTTAAGCCATGAATTTTAAACTAATAAAATCTTGTAAAATTATATAATACCTAAATAATTTTCTACTTGAAATATGTAAATTTTGGTAAGGGTTAAAAATCATCTAGATATGTTTTAGAGGTGTTTACCTATAATAGTGTAAAGATGCTGGGTGAAAACCCTAGTTTTTCACTCCAATTGTAAATTAGCTTAAAATAAGTTAACAGTATTGGATTTCATTAAAACTTGGTCCACACCTTACCCTATTTCTCAGTAGCACCATGACTAATTTTGGGGCTATTTGGGTAGGTTTCCAATTTTATTTGTAAATTTTAAATATGTTATGGTCCAGATAGCTCCAGAAATAGCCCATCCAATGACCCAACTTTTAAAATTCACTTAAGCTCATTTACAAAGTAAATTTAGCCTATCCCTTATTGGGATCAAGCTACATGTGTTGGATAACTAGGCCCATTGACCCAACCCCATTTGAAGTCCTCAAGCCTATGAACCAATAGTTATAAAATTGGTGAGTAGCACAAAAACACTGTTCCAGCCCTTAGGGCTGAGCTTAATGGGCCTTGTTCCCTTTGATTGGCCCATGGGCCAGCCATGGTGGAATTTACCTATGAACCTTAAAGTGTAAGGGATAACCCATCCAAATTTCAGCTCATTTGGACATTGTTAGGCCCATCCAAAAAGTCATTTGGTAAGCCCATTCGATTAAAAACCCTAGAATTCATTAAAACCCACTAAGTGAACATGAAACCAAAACCTTAATTAAGTTACTTAATAAGGTTTAATACTTTACTTAGAACTTAGTTAAGAAAATTAAGTGATGTTAGGTGTTGAGCTTGTGTGGAAGCTTTGCCTTGTTTTGCATGCCAATGTGAACCGATTCTTATTCAGTTCTATCTCCATGCTAGGTATCATAGGTGAGCTCACCGACCAGAATACAAAGCTCTACTCATCCGGGTCCATAGGACTCTCTTGCTTCACTCTTATGTTTGGCTCTTGAGTGGCACGTTTAATCGTGTTTTAAAAGATAGGACCGTGTCAGCGGCACTTTTATTGGATCCCTCCGATACCGGGCCATTTAGTCGCATTTTATCGTATGTTTAATAAAACTACAAGGATGAGATTCCTTGTTGGTTTTTAAACTGAAGCTCCAGAAATGTATTATACAACCCTCTACCCTAAGCCTATTATATAAGTACGCGCATTTTTACGGATTTTACGAATAAGAGAGTGAGTGGTATGGAGATATACAAATTATACTAGTACCCCTTCTACCCTTAAGTGGTGCAATGTATGTAGGGTACTGTAAATGCAGCACGTTTTCAAAAATTGTGGCACATTGGTTCTGAGCCACATGGGTTTTGTGGCGGGTGATATATAGAAGATGTGAGGGCATAAGTAATTTATGAATGTTTATATGTTTGTAAGATGCCTCTTTGTAGGCAATTATGGTATGATATGTGGCCGCATCGGCCTTTTCTTACCACCTTGTATGATTCGGGAAGTTTCTATAACTTTTTCGTGGGTGTTTAGATACCCATTTGCCAGAAATGTTATATTCCTAGTCTCTATAGGACCAGTAATCAATTCTTTGATTGCTGATGTTTTTCTTTAATATATATATGTAGGTGTTTAGTCTTGTTGACCAGCATAGGCGGATGGATCAGACGGCTCATGGAGGGGGATTTCGTGTTGTATTTGTGTTAATTACCGAGTTGATATGAAATTGAAATGTAGCATGTTACTAGAATAAGCCCTGAAGTTGGATGAAATTGCATGTTTCAGGATAAGTTAATTGATTCTTGTTGTGCACGTGCGCTTTATATATCATTACATTATCATTGTGGTGCAAACACACTTTGGGGCACTCTAACTATCTTCTGCAAGGTATAAACCTCAAAGTCCTATAACACAATGAGGAGCTTACTAGATATGCGAAACATATTTGTTGTAGCTGTGTGAGTGTGTGATAAAGAAACGTGGAAAAGAGGAGCATACGGTTCACACCAATTGAAGACCCATGTGAAGTCCAGGTGTTAGGGTTTGATGCCCTATCATCTGATGATACTGTGTTTAATTATTTTATTTTCTTACACATGTCGGGTATGTGGAATAGGTAACCACAACCCTTGTTCAAATTCTCTGCATTCATCTGCATGTAAGAAATTAAGAAATGTAACGAATCATTTGAACTAAGTAGTAAGAAAAGTTCATGTCACAACATGCAAACTCAAAACTGTAGCCAGGGTGTGTCTCTTATGCAGTTGAGAGTGAAGATCAGCATTTTTAAAGTCACCATTCATGGTCGTAGGGAGGTTCTGCCTCTGTTGTGGCTAGGGGTGATCATATAGAATCCTTAAGTTTAAGAGCTTCTCTATCAAGTGTGAATCAGTATGCATATGTAATGAAACCCTGTAAGGTTGCCTGTCTTAAGCCTCCTCGAAGGTTGAGATCCATTTCTGCAAAGTTGTACGAGAGTAGTCCAATGAATAGTTTTCCAAATTATAACATCGCACTTCAGCCCGCCCTTGGACCAATAAAAATGGGGTGTTAAACTGGTTGGAGAACAATATTATTACCTCTTGGTTCCAATGATATTTGAACAAGATGGACTGACCGACAATGTTGAAGGTTTGGACGACTGTGAATAGCACTCCAATGGCCGCCACATCACAACCAGATTTTCCACACCAGACACCAACAAAAAAAACCAATTAAAGAAAGAAAAACCAACCCAAGAATTTTTTAGATAGGGGGTCTAGTGAAACTGTGAATGTGATTCATACTCTTAAAGTAAATTTACACTATAAATAGTATTTTATTATGAATCTACAATGCATCAGATTGCACCTATTAGTGAAACTAAGCTATAAATTCACTTAAATGGATTTAATATTTTAGTAAGGATAGTTGAAACTTGATGTGAATGTAATTTATACATTATTAATAAAGTTCATATAACTTATTGAATTTACTAATTGCATCCAAGCTTCTATCATGATTATTTACTTATTAAATTAATAAATTGATAATATCACTTAACAAATCACGATAAAAAATATCGCACACTTTTGAGTTTGACTTTATAAAGTTCAAAATAAAAAAATACAACGGTCAAAAACTTAATCATCGCAAACATTAAATATAAAAGTTTACACATTGAATTATTGATTGTTCCACATTAATTGAGCAATCTCATCTTGGTATCATGAAACACGATCTTTAAGCTCATGCATTGACAAATTTGTGTCCTCTACTCGTGTTGGTACATAATAAGAATCATCTTCTTCATCTAATAAAAAGTCTTTTTTCAATCGGAGTACACTCGTCTTAGTTGTCGTAAGGCCAAATATAGTTATGTAACACACAACATGCAATCACTAGTTTTACCGGTGTTTCGTAAGGGAATAGAGGTGGTGTTTTCAATATGGTAAAACAAGCTTTGAGCATTTCAAACAGCCTCTCTCAATAACATTCCTTAATGATGAATGTCTATGGTTGAACAATTCTTTCGGTACGTGGGATTCGTTTTGATCACCTTTATATTCTTTTAGGTGATACCTAGTTCCTCGATATAGAGCCAAAAATTAAGGTAAGTTTACGTAGCCACCATCGATGAGATAATTTTTACCCAAATAAAACAAACACCATGGTTCATCACAAGTAATATGGAGCATAACATAACATTCACACAACTTCATAAATGCCTTGAGGGACAACACACTTATCTTTTCTTGTGAGTGTAGATTTCAAAACTCTAGCATCTGCGGTCGACCCTTCCCAATCAGCTAAGACAAATATAAAGAGCATATCAAATGAAGACACAACATTCCATTTGTGACAAAATACCATTCCTGTTCTGATTCTTAGTTGTGTCAGGCCCTTTAATTAGCGTAGGGATATGTATTCCATCTATAAAACCCCAGCTTTTCGCCTGATTGTTTTAGTTTCGGTTCAATCATGAACCAGATCAAGTTACTTGCCTGACCCTTTTATCGCGTATTTATATATGGTATGTAGGTATGTATGAGTTGCCCTAACCTTAGCTTCTTCGGCTTTGTTACACCCTATCAGACACTATGTGCCCGACCTTTTTATTTATGGTTCGGTCGAGTCGAGTCCAGTAAGACCTTAGGACCAAGTCCCTCGCGTGTCTAGTTACTTTTCGTGTATTGTGGTCATGTTTGTTCACGTGTTTCCAGTGGAAAAACCTAAAATGATGCAAATGAGGATTAGACACAAAAGGAGTCATGCTAGCGCCCTCGCACCTAAACAAAGTTTAAATTTGACGCTCAAGTTCAAACCACGGACGCCAAAATGTTGTCAAAGTGCCCTTACACCCGTGACTTGCCTTATTTTGAGAATTTTTTTCCATGTTGTATTTATTATTTATTTGATAAACCACCAAATCATTTCCCTTTTTTCTTTTTAAAATTCAAATCCCAACACACTTCTTATATGTGTGACACCCATACCTATGACATCACCTAGCCAACCATCAACTTTTTTTTCTAAAACCCCACCCTCATCCTCACATTTTCTCTCCAACCAACCACTCCACCCCCAACGTCCCTCTCCTTCTCCCAGCCTTATTCTCCACTCTTTGAGCTCTCTCTAGCATTCCCTAGCCTTCCAAGACATTTTTTTCAAGGGTTGAAGGACTTGGAGTGGGAAAACTCCAAGTGACCTTCCTTTGAACTATTAAAGGTATGTTCTCCCGGTTTTGGTTGATGCTTCTTATTTGGGTTACTGTTTTGTCTATGGATGATGTTTTTTGCATTTTTCTTGAATTTTTACCATGTTTGTATGCCTCTTAAAGAATTTTGATAGGTAGTTTCATGCCATTTTATGTGTAGATAAATAGTTATGAATTTTGCATTATCTATCTAACCAGATTTGCACTAGTTAAGCATAAAATTCATATCTCATGATGTAGTGGTCAGATTTGAGTAATCTTGGTCTTTTTTTCTTCGCAAGCCATATATTTACAAATATTACGTTCGGGAATATCATCTTATTTTGCATTAATGGTTGTGTAAAGGTCCAAAATTGGACAAAAGGTGGTAGCTTTCAAGGTTCCAGTGACCTGATCACCTAGTTCCCTAATTTTTACACCTTGATATGCTTTTAATTTCATGATCTATCTTATGCTTATTTGTTAAGCATGTTGTGGTTCTCATATAATAAATTTATCATACTTAAATTACCTCAACTAAGGCCTGAAGAAAATTAATAAAACATTGTGTGCATCTGTTGTGTTCTGTGTTGATTGCCTTTGTTGTGTGTTCAATTTAATGTTTGGCTAATAATTAGATCACATAAAAATCTATAAAAATTACGTAATAAACCAATAATTATTTAAAATTTTGAGTTAAAAAAATCATCCTAATGGTTAATAGGCTCGTACTTCTGGAGTACACATGAACTGTAAGGTACTGTGATGTATGTAAACTACTGCAAATGTAGCACATTTTTAAAATTTGTGGCACATTGGTTCTGAACCACATAGGTACTGTGGCGGGTGATATATTGAAGAAATGAGGGCGAAGGCAATATATGAATGTTTATATGTATGTAAGATATCGCTTTGTAGGAAATTATGGTATGATATGTGACCGCATCGGCTTTCGCTTACCATCCTGTATGATTCTGGAAGTTTCTACAACTTTTTCATGGGTGTTTAGATACTAATTTGTGAGTAATGGTATATTCATAGTCTTTACATGACCATTAATCAATTCCTTGATTATTGACGTTTTTCTTTAATATATGTAGGTGATTAGTTTTTTGACTTGTATAGACGGACGAATCAAATAGCTCGTGGCGAGGGATTTCATGTTGTATTTTTCTTAATTACTAAATTGATATAACATGAAATTGAGATGTTGTATGTTACGGTGTAAGCCCATAAGTTATATGAACTTGTATGACTCAGAATAAGTTAATTGATTCTTGTTGTGCATGTGTGTTTTATATATCATTACATTATTATTGTAGAGCAGACACACTTTAGGGCACTCTAACCATTGTTTGCACAATATAAGCTTGAAAATCCCAAAACACGATGAGGAGCTTACTAGGTGTGCGAAACATATTTGTTATCGCCGTTTGATGCTCTGGCATCCGATGATGCTGCATTTAATTATTTTATAATTTTCTCGCACATGTCGGGTATGTGGAATAAGTAACTATGACCATTATTTAAATTCTCTGCATTCATCCACATGTAAGAAATTAAGAAATGTAATGAATCACTTGAGCTAAGTAGTAAGAAAAGGTTC
>JAURVB010010252.1:0-71661 GCA_033002965.1 Piper betle | reverse complement strand
TGTTTGATAGTTAGTTACATATATTTTTATATGTATATTTGACCGTGGTGGCCCCTAGTTGCATTTTTAGGGGAAATTCTGTCCCTTTTACTTTATAATTTTTACTAATTTTGATTGTAATTGTGTTGGTGTGAAGTTTAGGTTGCATGTCATCCATGTAGTATCATGTTAGGGTTTTATGAATTTATCCATACATGACAAGTCGTATCTACATCTTAAGACGCCGAGATTGGATCCGTATGAGTTAGGTTCGGGTTAGCCAACCTAACCAGGGCCCGTAACATGCCGGTTCGGTTCACAGGCGTGAACCGGATTTGGGTGTTACAATCTCAGTGGATCCAGCTAAGATAGAGGCAGTAGTGCAGTGGGAACAACCAAAGACACCTACGGAGGTTCGGAGTTTTCTGGGATTGGCTATGGCAGGGAGTCAGGTGGTGCGACAAGGAAAATAGAGGAGAAGAAATACGCAAGAGTAGTTTTATAATAAAAACTTGACTCCCTCCCGACTTGAGTCATTATTACGAAACAACACACACAATATGGAAAAATAAAGTAAAATACCATTAAATAAATTAATCGAGTTCTAATGGCATATTTTATTTTATGATATTTTATTCTATGTTTTCATATTTTTTGAGATGTATTTTGAAATATTGACTCGAGTGAAGAAGGAAATGAGCAGGGGTAGTTTCGTACTAAAAACTTGACTCGCTCCCGACTACCGTCAATATTACGAAATACATCTCAAAAAATATATAAAAATACAGTAAAATACTTAAAATAAAATAATCGAATTCTAATGGATTATTTTATTTTATGGTATTTTACTTTATTTTTTTCATAATATTCACAATCAATATTATGAAATGTATCCCAAAAAATGTGAAACACAAAAAAACTGACTCGGTCTCAACTAGAGTCAAGTAAATAAAAAATAGCCTCGATAGCGACTCGAGTCAAGTCAATAAAAAATTTACTCGGTATCGACTAAATTCAAATCAATAAGAAATTGACTCAGTATCGATTCGAGTCAAGTCAATTAACAAATTTACTCGGTATCGATTCGAGTCAAGTCAATAAAAAATTGACTCAGACCCAACTCGAGTTAAATAAAACTTGACTCAGCCATGACTTGAGTCAATATTCTAAAAATGTGGCAGACTCTTATATATTCTGATAACATTTAAATTATGTTGATGAAATCGGCAACACATCGGAATTAAAACACATTAGAGCCATCTCATTTAACTTTCTTCCACATGATGAATAAAAGTCCAAACTTACAAATTACAAATTTGTCAAGTTTGATTAAAGTCAACAATAATTTGTAGAAACAAGTTACAAATCATTAACATTATATTGTCCTTCCAGATTTGGAGCTATCATATTCATTTTGCATCACTGCTTTTAGATCTGCCATCATCGCACTGACGCCCTTGAATAAATACCATGACTCCACTTTCAGAATGAACATTTTGTTGCCTGCATATTTAAAAACAAAATATATAAAATTTTCACATAAATTATACATAATAGAGATAAAAACAAGGGATGTGGTAGGCAACCTTACTGATGTGCTACAATTACAGGGCAAGTGCGCTTATCATGCCCAACTCCACGTTTATTGGAACCATGGCATAGCCCAACTCCCCATTTATTGCAATCATGGACTATTTGGTCCATTGCAAGTTCTTTACCACTCTTCCATCTTTTACCACTTCCTTTTGTCTTTGATTATGCCGGTAGATGGATGTACACGTATTCCATTATGTGGATCATCTATCACATCTTCTACCAATTTTTCTATCTCTAAAAGTTTTTGTTTGGCGAGGTCAAATTTCTCAGATGATGAATATACGTTTCTAGCCTATCAATTAAATATCCATTGCAATTCTCCCCAATTAAAAAATAAAGTTTTGTTGCAATCACCACGAAGTTCCACTCCATCACCATAAAAA
The DNA here is from genome assembly GCA_033002965.1 of Piper betle. Lineage (NCBI taxonomy): Eukaryota > Viridiplantae > Streptophyta > Magnoliopsida > Piperales > Piperaceae > Piper > Piper betle. The sequence continues at coordinate 69,703 of JAURVB010010252.1, read as the reverse complement.
ACAACTTCCTTTGCTATTTCAAGTGCCCATCTCTTCATGATATAGAGTTCAGGAAACATATCCCCTCATTCAATCTCAGATACATATAGGAAATGCTTATATGGAATACCTTCACTTTCCAAAAGTTGACAACTACATGTGCATCTATTGTTAACCCCATTGTAAGTAACACGTGCTACCAAGTCTTTATCATTTCAACAACATGTTACTTCACACTGTTCAACATTCTCCTCATCTAATTTCTTACGAGATGAGCAACAAACCAAATTGGATTGTAATTGTTCTTGAAACTTAGAAAATACTTTTTAAGTATAAACCTTTGCCATCTTACATTCCAGATTTAATGGAGTGACCACTTTGGGGCTTTTGTATGAGTGTTCAAAAGATTCTTTTACCTCGTTCAATCTCTATCTTTTGATAGCTCTCTCAAATCTATGTATAAACTTAAAATGGTTATTTTTTTGTTCGCATACCTTGAGTAAAAATGAGTTTTGAGATTCCCTTCGTTGCGAACTTCTTATACCAGCCAAAAAAATACCTTTACTATACACAGGCACCAATGCATGACGAATTGCATATATGGATTTTAACCACTCATTTTCCTCCAAACAATTGTCTTTCATTATTACACTCCATTGTGATTCAAATGCTTCTTTGTTTTTGGCACCATAAATTAAACTATGGAATGGCTCATAAAACTCCATTCTCTGAGCAATTGCACCTAATTTTTCACTCTCCTTCTTAAGGATATGCCAACGACAAAGACAATGATATGTTGAAGAAAATGTCAATATAATTACTTTATCCATTGCAGGATCTTGATCAGTCACAATTGCCCCTAGATGCCATCCATTCGTACATTTCAAAAATGTTTCAAACAGCCACACAAACGAATCAGACTTGTAACGACCCAGCCCAAAGTACAACGTAATGGGCTAAGTCATTTCTTTAAAATGGGTACCCCGGAAGTTAAAGATCTATAGTCCATTCCCACTTATAAACAAGATCTTCTTCCAGTAGGTATTAGATGTGGGACTAAGTTTAGGGATCTCACAATCCACCGACCTTAAGAAATTTCGTCCGCGAAATGCCTATTCTTGGCCCATTGCTAGCCCCCGCCCACGACCTTTCTGGCCCGTGACCGGCACCCTAGTCAACATTTCTAATCCAGCCCACCATCTAACACGGAACCAGGTCGGCTCTGATACCATTTGTAATGACCCGGCCCAAAGTACAACGTAATGGACTAAGTCATTTCTTTAAAATGGGAGCTGAGGTATTCATTGGAGGGACTGATCCAATGAAGGTGGAGAGCTGGTTGGATATTACTGAAAAAGCATTTAGAGCTCACTCTGTGCCTCATCGCCATCAAGTGATGTTGGCGACATGCATGCTTCAGGAGGAAGCATCCTATTGGTGGAAGTCCATGGAGAAGATTGTGTTCCATTAATGGGAGATTTCATCCATTCCTTGGGCGGAATTTATAACAGCTTTCAATGGATAATATTTTCCTAAGTCTGTTGTCCAGAAGAAAGCACTGGAATTTGCCACTCTAACTCAGAAGGATGATTCAGTCCGAGAGTATGCCAAAAATTTCTTGCAATTGGAGAGATTTGCATCTGGGAGTTTGGCAACTACCCGGGCCAGAGCAGACAAATTTTTCTGGGGTTAAAGCCAGAATTGAGGAGTAGGGTAGCTACGGCGCCAAGAGGCACTATAACCGAAGTGATTGAAGCAGCCACTACTCATGAGTTGGTGTACGACTATGTCCGTGCACAGAAACAGGGGAAGGCTACTATGCAACATAAGAATGCCAACCAGGGTAGTAGCAGAAAAAGGAACACCAGCAGCAGAACTATCAACGGAATGTCGATGGGAACTGCAAAAGGAAGTTTCAGGAGATTCCGTATCAACTATGTAAAAATTACAACAAGATGCATTCACGGTTATGTAGGGAGCCCCGTCGGTGCTACAATTGCGGAAGGACGAGACACTTGCAAAACGATTGTCGTCAGCCCCTGAAGCAACAACAGGAGCAACCTGAAAAGGAGAAGACACCAGCTCCTAATCGCTACCCAGCACCTGCAAAACCAGTGGACAAAGGGAAGGTGAAACTTTTTGCAGTCGAAGTCGAGGATGCAGAGAACGAGGACCACACAGTTCGAGGTAAAATTCTGATTCAAAGTGTTAGTGTGGATGTTTTATTTAACTCGGGGTGTACGCATTCATTCCTATCATCCCGATTAGTTAAGAGTTTAGGACTCCAAACGTCTACATTACCTAAGACTTATAGGGTCACCACCGCGACGGGAGAAGGGGAGGTCACAACGTTAGGAGTGACTAACCTATCCTTGGATATACAAGGGAAACCCTATATGTGGAATTTCATTGTCTATGGGATAATAGGCCTTGATGTACTGTTGGGAATGGACTGGTTGTCTGCACACCAGGCTTTTCTCGACTGTAAAGGGAGGAGAGTATTGACTAAACCTTGTAATTGTGAGATGGGGGTCATTTTCCAAGGGTCATGGAATGATCCATCCTCTTGTATTGTGTCGGTTAGTGAGGCAATTGAGCGGTTTGGTGAGGGTTGTAAAGTTTTTTCGGCAACTCTAGTGGAGCCTGAGTCCAAACCGAAAGAGTTGTCCATGATTCCGGTGGTAGCAGAATTTCCGGACGTATTTCCAGGTGAACTTCCAGGGTTACCTCCTAAGCGGGCAGTGGAGTTTGTCATTGACCTAGCACCGGGAGTATCACCAATTTCTAAAGCACCATACCGCATGGCTCCAGCGGAACTCAAGGAGTTAAAGAGTCAATTAGAAGAGCTGTTGCAGGCAGGCTTCATACGACCAAGTACTTCACCCTGGGGAGCCCCTGTTCTTTTTGTAAAGAAGAAGGATGGCTCACTTCGATTGTGTATTGACTATCGTCAGCTCAATCAAGTGACAGTCAAGAATCGGTACCCCTTACCGAGGATTGATGATTTATTTGATCAGTTGAAAACAGCCGAAATATTCTCAAAAATAGACTTGCGGTCCGGATATCATCAACTGCAGGTGAAGGAATCTGACATACAGAAAACGGCTCTCTGAACTCGCTATGGACATTATGAGTTTCTGGTTATGCCTTTTGGTCTGACAAATGCACCAGCGGCTTTTATGTCACTTATGAACACGGTGTTCCACGAATACTTGGATAAGTTTATTATTGTGTTTGTGGACGACATTTTGGTCTATTCAAATAATGAGGAGGACCATGGGAAACACTTGTCCATTGCTCTTCAAGTTTTCAGAGATAATCAATTGTTCGCCAAATTATCAAAGTGTGACTTCTAGCTGAAGGAGGTGAACTTCCTCGGACATGTTGTCTCAAAGGCGGGAGTCGCTGTGGATCCATCAAAACTGAGAGCAGTTACTGATTGGCCACAACCCAAGTCAGTCACAGATATCCGAAGTTTCCTTAGACTAGCAGGTTACCATCGGAAGTTCATTACAGATTTCTCCTTGGTGGCATCGCCAATGACTAAGCTTACACGCAAGGGGGTTAAGTTCGAATGGAGTAACAAGTGTGAGGAGAGTTTCCAATCTTTGAAGAAGAGTTTAACAACTGCGGGTGAAGGAATCTGACATACAGAAAATGGCTTTCTGAACTCGCTATGGACATTATAAGTTTCTGGTTATGCCTTTTGGTCTGACAAATGCACCAGCAGCCTTTATATCACTTATGAACACTGATGTTCCACGAATACTTGGATAAGTTTATTATTGTGTTTGTGGATGACATTCTAGTCTATTTAAATAATGAGGAGGACCATGGGAAACACTTGTCCATTGCTCTTCAAGTTTTGAGAGAGAATCAACTGTTCGCCAAATTATCAAAGTGTGACTTCTGGCTGAAGGAGGTGAACTTCCTCGGACATGTTGTCTTAAAGGCGGGAGTTGCAGTGGATCCGTAAAAAGTGAAAGCAGTCACTGATTGGCCACAACCTAAGTCAGTCATTGATATCAGAAGCTTCCTCGGTTTAGCGGGTTACTATAGGAAATTCATTAAAGACTTTTCCTTAGTAGCATCGCCGATGACCAAACTTACAAGGAAGGGGGTTAGGTTTGAATGGAATAGTAAGTGTGAGGAGAGTTTCCAGTCTCTAAAGAAGAGTTTAACAACTACACCAGTCTTGACTCTACCAAATGGTAATGAAGGATTCGTAGTCTTTAGTGATGCGTCTCGGTTGGGTTTAGGATGAGTCCTTATGCAAGATGGTAAGGTGGTGGCTTACGCATCTCGCCAATTGAAGATTCACGAGCAAAATTATGCGAACCCATGAATTGGAACTGGCAGCCGTAGTTTTTGCCCTAAAGATTTGGAGGCACTACTTGTATGGGACCCAGTTCGAAGTTTTCACCGACCATCAAAGTTTGAAGTATATTTCCACCCAAAATGACCTTAACCTTCGACAGAGACAGTGGATAGAATACTTGAAGGACTATGATTTCCAAATTTCATACCACCCGGGAAAAGCGAACGTTGTGGCTGATGCGTTGAGTTGGAAGGGCAAGATGGATAACGGTCAACAACTAGCTAGACTTTGGGCTATATCAGCTGAGGTGGTAGCTATTAACCCGGTGGAACGAATGACAGGAATACTTGCGAACCTGGTTATCTCCAATGAATTGGTGGACCGAGTTAAGCTAACACAAATGGAAGATGAGAAGCTAAATGAAATGATGGACAAAACTCGCAATATTTTAGCTAATTCCAACAGTGTAATCGGATTTAGAGGGAGATTGTGTGTACCCAACAATGATGCATTAAAACGAGATATTCTCGAAGAAGCTCATCGTTCAAGGTTCTCAATACACCCTGGTGTTACAAAGATATACCAGGACTTGAAACAAACCTACTGGTGGGTTAGAATGAAGAGGGATGTGGTGGATTTTGTTTCCAAGTGTCAGACGTGCCCATTGATCAAAGCCCAACATCAACTACCCGGTGGATTATTACAACCTTTAGAGATACCTACCTGGAAATGGGAGTGTGTCACATGTGATTTTATTACTAAACTCCCAAGGACTTTGAAGAGACATGACTCTATATGGGTAGTTGCGGACCGTTTGACTAAGGCAGCTCATTTTATCCCCACAAAATCAACAAGGACTGCGGAATACTTAGCAGAGCTATACATAAATAACATTGTCAGGCTGCATGGAATTCCGAAAGAGATAGTCTATGATAGAGATCCCCTATTCACGTCACATTTTTGGGAAGTTTTCCAAAAAGCTATGGGGACCCAAATCAAGTTAAGTACAGCATATCACCCCCAAACTGATGGTCAAAGTGAGAGGACCAATCAAACCTTGGAGGATTTGTTGAGAGCTTGCATCCTTGACTGGGGAGGAGATTGGGAGAAACACTTAGCTTTGGCTGAATTCACATATAATAACTCTTACCAAGCCAGTATAGGAATGACACCGTTTGAAGCCTTATACGGTAGGCCTTGTCGGTCTCCATCATTGTAAAGACCCGGAAATATATATATATATATATATATATATATATATATATACTGTGTGTGAGAGTGTGGGTGTGTATATATTCGACGCGGTGGGATCGAACGTCGGTATCCATGAATTTATTTAAATTATTTACCCGCTACCCGGTTAATTATCAATTACCCGGTCAAGTGGAAAGTTTTAGTTAACCGGTTAAGTATTTTTACCCAATTAAGTAAACCATACTATTTAACCGTTTAAACTAGTAATGGGGAATGGATCTCCAAATTCGGCTGCGGGTCCAAGTAACGTCCCAAATGGGAATCAGGCGAGCGCCCAAGAGCGGGTAGGAATGGCTGACCCGGGCGAGCGAGGAGAACTTCCAAACCCGGTGCCATCGGTAGTCCGACAAGTGGTACTGCCAGTTGGGGATGACCGTGATCGATACACTCTAGAAAAATTTCGGAAGAACGGAGCTGAGGTATTCATTGGTGTAACGACCCAGCCCAAAGTGTAACGTAATGGGCTAAGTCATTTCTTTAAAATGGGTACCCCAGAAGTTAAAGATCTCTAGTCCATTCCCACATATAAACAGGATCTTCTCCCAGTAGGTATTAGATGTGGGACTAAGTTGAGGGATCTCACAATCCACCCTCCTTAGGGAATTTCGTCCCCGAAATGCCTATTCTTGCCCCGTTGCTAGCCCCAGCCCACGACATTTCTGGCCCATGACCGGTAGCCTAGCCAACACTTTTAGTCCAGCCCACCATCTAACACGAAACCAGGTCGGCTCTGATACCATTTATAACGACCCAGCCCAAAGTGCAACGCAATGGGCCAAGTCTTTTCTTTAAAATGGGTACCCCGAAAGTTAAAGATCTTTAGTCCATTCCCACTTATAAACAGGATCTTCTCCTAGTAAGTATTAGATGTGGGACTAAGTTGAGGGATCTCACAATCCACCCACCTTAGGGAATTTTGTCCCCGAATGCCTATTCTGGGCCCGTTGCTAGCCCCAGCCCACGACCTTTCTGGCCCGTGACCGGCAGCCTAGCCAACGTTTCTAATCCAGCCCACCATCTAACATGGAACCAGGTCAGCTTTGATACCATTTGTAACGACCCAGCCCAAAGTGCAACGTAATGGGCCAAGTCATTTCTTTAAAATGGGTACCCCGGAAGTTAAAGATCTCTAGTCCATTCCCACTTATAAACAAGATCTTTTCCCAGTAGGTATTAGAGGTGGGACTAAGTTGAGGGATCTCACAATCCACCCACCTTAAGAAATTTCGCCCCGAAATGCCTATTCTTAGCCCGTTGCTAGCCCCAACCCACGACCTTTCTGGCCCGTGACTGGCAACCTAGCCAACGTTTCTAGTCTTGGCCCGTTGCTAACCCCAGCCCACGACCTTTTTGGCCCGTGACCAGCAGCCTAGCCAACGTCCATAGTCCATCCCACCATCTAACACAGAACCAGGTCGGCTCTGATACCACCTGTAATGACCCAGCCCAAAGTGCAACGTAATGGGCTAAGTCATTTCTTTAAAATGGGTACCCCGAAAGTTAAAGATCTCTAGTCCATTCCCACTTATAAACAGGATCTTCTCCCAGTAGGTATTAGATGTGGGACTAAGTTGAGGGATATAACAATCCACCCACCTTAGGAAATTTCATCCCCGAAATGCCTATTCTTGGCCCGTTGCTAGCCCCAACCCACGTCCTTTCTAGCCCGTGACTGGCAGCCTAGCCAACATTTCTAGTATTGGCACGTTGCCTAACCCCAGCCCACGACCTTTCTGGCCCATGACCGGCAGCCTAGCCAACGTCCCTAGTCCATCCCACCATCTAACACGGAACGAGGTCGGCACTGATACCATTTGTAACGACCCAGCCCAAAGTGTAACGTAATGGGCTAAGTCATTTCTTTAAAATGGGTACCCCGGAAGTTAAAGATCTCTAGTCCATTCCCACTTACAAACAGGATCTTCTCCCAGTAGGTATTAGATGTGGGACTAAGTTGAGGGATCTCACAATCCACCCACCTTAGGGAATTTCGTCCCCGAAATGCCTATTCTTGGCCCGTTGCTAGCCCCAGCCCACGACCTTTCTGGCCCGTGACCGGCAGCCTAGCCAACATTTCTAGTCCAGCCCACCATCTAACACGAAACCAGGTCAGCTCTAATACCATTTGTAACGACCCAGCCCAAAGTGTAACGTAATGGACTAAGTCATTTCTTTAAAATGGGTACCCCGGAAGTTAAAGATCTCTAGTCAATTCCCACTTATAAACAGGATCTTCTCCCAGTAGGTATTAGATGTGGGACTAAGTTGAGGGATCTCACAATTGGGGGAACTGATCCAATGAAGGCGGAGAGCTGGTTGGACATTATTGAGAAAGCATTTAGAGCTCTCTCTGTGCCTCATCGCCATCAAGTACGGTTGGCGACATGCATGCTTCAGGAGGAAGCATCATATTGGTGGAAGTCCATGGAGAAGACTGTGTTCCATCAACGGGAGATTTCGTCCATTCCTTGGGCGGAATTTGTAACAGCTTTCAATGGACAATATTTTCCTGAGTCTGTTGTTCAGAAGAAAGCACTGGAATTTGCCACTCTAACTCAAAAGGATGATTCAGTCCGAGAGTATGCCAAAAATTTCTTGCAATTGGAGAGATTTGCACCTGGGAGTCTGGCAACTGCCCGGGCCAGAGCAGACAAATTTTTCTAGGGGTTGAAGCCCGAATTGAGGAGTACGGGTTGCTACAGCGCCAAGAGGCACTATAACTGAAGTGATTGAAGCAGCCACTACTCATGAGTTGGTGTACGACTATGTCCGTGCATAGAAACAAGGGAAGGCTACTATACAACATAAGAATGCCAACCAGGGGAGTAGCAAAAACAGGTCTGAAGAACACCAGCAGCAGAACTATCAACGGAATGTCGATGGGAACCGAAAAAGGAAGTTTCAGGAGATTCCGTATCGACTATGTAAAAATTGCAACAAAATGCATTCAGGGCTATGCAGGGAGCCCCGTCGGTGCTACAATTGCAGAAGGATGGGACACTTACAAAGCGATTGTCGTCAGCCCTTGAAGCAACAACAGGAGCAACCTGAAAAGGAGAAGACACCAGCTCCTAATCGCTACCCAGCACCTGCAAAACCAGTGGACAAAGGGAAGGCGAAACTTTTTGCAGTCGACGTCGAGGACGCTGAGAACGAGGACCACACAGTTCGAGGTAAAATCCTGATTCAAAGTGTTAGTGTGGATGTTTTATTTGATTCGGGGTGTACACATTCATTCCTATCATCCCGATTAGTTAAGAGTTTGGGACTCCAAACGTCTACATTACCTAAGACTTATAGGGTCACTACTGCAACGGGAGATGGGGAAGTTACAACGTTAGGAGTGACTAACCTATCCTTGGATATACAAGGGAAACCCTATGTATGGAATTTCATTGTCTATGGGATAATAGGCTTTGATGTACTATTGGGAATGGACTGGTTGTCTGCACACCAGGCTTTCCTCGACTGTAAAGGGAGGAGAGTGTTGACTAAACCTTGTAATTGTGAGATGGGGGTCATTTTCCAAGGGTCATGGAATGATTCATCCTCTTGTATTGTGTTGGTTAGTGAGGCAACTGAGTGGTTTGGTGAGGGTTGTAAAGTCTTTTCGGCAACTCTAGAAGTAGTCTGAGTCCAAACCCAGAGAGTTGTCCATGATTCCGGTGGTAGCAGAATTTCCGGACGTATTTCCAAGTGAACTTCCAGGGTTACCTCCTAAGCGGGCAGTGGAGTTTGTCATTGACCTAGCACCGGGAGTATCACCAATTTCTAAAGCACCATACCGCATGGCTCCAGCAGAACTCAAGGAGTTAAAAAGTCAATTAGAAGAGCTGCTGCAGGCAGGCTTCATACGACCAAGTACTTCACCCTGGGGAGCCCCTGTTCTTTTTGTAAAGAAGAAGGATGGTTCACTTCGATTGTGTGTTGACTATCGCCAGCTCAATCAAGTGACAGTCAAGAATCGATACCCCTTACCGAGGATTGATGATTTATTTGATCAGTTGAAAACAACCGGAATATTCTCAAAAATAGACTTGCGGTCCGCATATCATCAACTGCGGGTGAAGGAATTTGACATACAGAAAATGGCTTTCCGAACTCGCTATGGACATTATGAGTTTCTGGTTATGCCTTTTGGTCTGACAAATGCACCAGCGGCTTTTATGTCACTTATGAACACGGTGTTCCACGAATACTTGGATAAGTTTATTATTGTGTTTGTGGACGACATTCTGGTCTATTCAAATAATGAGGAGGACCATGGGAAACACTTGTCCATTGCTCTTCAAGTTTTGAGAGATAATCAACTGTTTGCCAAATTATCAAAATGTGACTTCTGGCTGAAGGAGGTGAACTTCCTCGGACATGTTGTCTCAAAGGCGGGAGTCGCTGTGGATCCATCGAAACTGAGAGCAGTTACTGATTGGCCACAACCCAAGTCAGTCACAGATATCCGAAGTTTCCTTGGACTAGCAGGTTACTATCGGAAGTTCATTAAAGATTTCTCCTTGGTGGCATCGCCAATGACTAAGCTTACACGCAAGGGGGTTAAGTTCGAATGGAGTAACAAGTGTGAGGAGAGTTTCCAATCTTTGAAGAAGAGTTTAACTACTGCACCAGTTTTGACTATACCAAATGGCAATGAAGGATTCGTGGTCTTCAGTGATGCATCTCTAGTGGGGTTAGGATGTGTCCTTATGCAAGATGGTAAAGTGGTGGCTTACGCCTCTCGCCAATTGAAGATTCACGAGCAAAATTATACAACCCATGACTTGGAACTGGCAGCAGTGGTTTTTGCCCTAAAGATTTGGAGGCATTACTTGTACGGAGCCCAGTTCGAAGTTTTCACCGACCATCAAAGTTTGAAGTATATCTTCACCCAGAATGACCTTAACCTTCGACAGAGACGGTGGATGGAATACTTGAAGGACTATGATTTCCAAATTTTATACCATTCGGGAAAAGCAAACGTTGTAGCCGACGCGTTGAGTCGGAAGGGCAAGGTGGACAAGGGTCAACAACTAGCTAGACTTTGGGCTATGTCAGCTGAGGTGGTAGCTATTAACCCGGTAGAACGTATGACAGGACTACTGGCAAACCTGGTTATCTCCAATGAATTGGTGGACCGAGTTAAGCTAACACAAATGGAAGATGAGAAGCTCAATGAAATGTTTGACAAAACTCCCAACATTGTAGCAGATTCCAACAGTGTAATCAGATTTAGAGGGAGATTGTGTGTACCCAACAATGATGCATTAAAACGAGATATTCTAAAAGAAGCTCATCGTTCAAGGTTCTCAATACACCCTGGTGTTACAAAGATGTACCAGGACTTGAAACGAACCTACTGGTGGGTTGGAATGAAGAGGGATGTGGTGGATTTTGTTTCCAAGTGTCAGACGTGCCAATTGATCAAAGCCCAACATCAACTACCCGGTGGATTATTACAACCTTTGGAGATACCTACCTGGAAATGGGAGCGTGTCACATGTGATTTTATTACTAAACTCCCAAGGACTTTGAAGAGACATGACTCTATATGGGTAGTTGTGGACCGTTTGACTAAGGCAGCTCATTTTATCCCCACAAAATCAACAAGGACGGCGGAATACTTAGCAGAACTATACATAAATAACATTGTCAGGCTGCATGGAATTCCAAAGGAGATAGTCTCTGACAGAGATCCCCTATTCACGTCACATTTTTGGGAAGTTTTCCAAAAGCTATGGGGACCCAAATCAAGTTAAGTACAACATATCACCCCCAAACTGATGGTCAGAGTGAGAGGACCAATCAAACCTTGGAGGATTTGTTGAGAGCTTGCATCCTCGACTGGGGAGGAGATTGGGAGAAACACTTAGCCTTGGCTGAATTCACCTATAATAACTCTTACCAAGCCAGTATAGGAATGGCACCGTTTGAAGCCTTATACGGTAGGCCTTGTCGATCTCCATCATGCTGGTTGGAGTCTACAGAGATGGTTATAGTCGGGCCAGAGATGGTGAGAGAAGCAGCTGAAAAGGTGCAACTCATCCAGCAAAGGCTTAAGGCAGCTCAGGATCGGCAGAAAAGTTATGCTGATACTCGAAGGAAGGACTTAGAATTCCAAGTTGGGGAGTTCGTCTACCTTAAGACCTCACCTAAAAAGGGAGTGATCAGATTTAGAACATCAGGGAAGTTGAAGCCAAGATTCATAGGACCATTTCCAATTTTGGATCGAATCAGAAGTTGTGCATATAGATTAGCATTACCACCAAGCCTTGATGGTGTACACAATGTCTTTCATGTGTCAATGCTAAAGAAATATGTACGAGATGAGAATCACATTATCACAAATTTTGCAGATTTAGAGCTACAGTCGGATTTAACCTACGAGGAAAAACCGATTCGAATCTTGGCAAGGGAAACAAAGACACTCCGTAGCAAGGAGATCCCTTTGGTAAAGGTATTATGGAGAAATCAGGGATCAGAAGAAGCGACATGGGAGACTGAACAGGAAATGGCCAGAAAATATCCTAGCTTGTTTGTAGCATAAAATCTATGTAAATCAAATTTATGCTATGATATTTCGGGTACGAAATAGTTCTAAGTTGGGGAGATTGTAAAGACCCAGAAAAATATAATATATATATATATATATATATATATATATATATATGTATATATTCGACGCGGTGGGATCGAACGTTGGTATCCATGAATTTATTTAAATTATTTACCCGCTACCCGGTTAATTATCAATTACCCGGTCAAGTGGAAAGTATTAGTTAACCGGTTAAGTATTTTTACCCGGTTAAGTAAACCATACCATTTAACCGTTTAAACTAGTAAAGTGAACCGTATCACTTACCCATTTACCCGGCAACGAAGTGTGTTTTCATAAACCCTAGGCCTTCTTTCATTTTATAAGGAGAAGGAGGGGGGGCGTCATGCACATAAGCTCCTTGGACAAACGCCGGCTTCCCCATTGTTTTGGTAAGTTTCTTCCTCTCTTCTTCTTAGTTTGCATGCATACATATGATCAAAGATTATAATACAAGATAATCATGGAAACTAAGACCTGAAATCAACAAGAAAAAGGGAGGATGTAACTGGATTAGAACCAGGAATTCACCCACGAACATAAGTTGCTGCCATGCAGCAATTCTTGTGTGTTTGTGATTAATTACAGCAACAAGTCATAATCTTTTGCTAATCAGTTGCTGCATCAACGTCCTTACTCATGTTGTAGTAATTAAAGGTGAGATTTCATAGAATTTACAGCCAAGAATGGTAGCACGTCCTGCTGAAATTGCCAAGGATGGTAGCACGTCCTGCTGAATTGCAGCAACAGCACCATGGCGTTTGTGTCACGACCAGTTGCATATACCACGCTGTAGGGTAGTGTTTCTCTTCTTCTGGGCATTGGGTTGTTGTGCGGGAAGAAGGGGACGCGTGGGGCGGTGCTGCTGGCCACGTCTGAGTCGCCATAGCAGCAGGTCGAGGTCGCCATGGCTGCTGGTTCGTCGCTGTGGTGGTGCAGTCGCCCTTTGATTGTTGCTGCTAATTTGGTTGCTAGGAAAGGGAGACAATGGGTGAAGGATAGGATCTAGATTTTGGTCGAAAGAGAAGAGCTTGGTGCTGGTTTTGGGTGAAGAGAAGAATGGTGACGAGGAAGAAGAAGAAGAAGAATGGCAGTTTTGTAATTTCGGGTTGACTCGATATGGGTTGAGTTAAAAATCATAATAATAATACCAACTCGTGTTAAAATCATTGAAATAATTAATTTAAAGGAATATGAGTTAAGTGGTCAAAATAATAAATTTATAAATTATTACATGAAATTAATAAATTTCGATCACGATAAACGGTAATTAATTAATCGGCTGATTAAAAGCAATTAACTTAAATTGAAGGGTTATGAGGAATATTTAATAGAGACTTCACCTTTATCATATAAAAGTTATATTTGATAAATAAAACGATTATTCTTATAATAAATTCGTAAAGTAAAATAATGGATCAATAAAAGATAATCGCGTAGAAATTACGCGATAGCATAATTAATTAAATAAAGAAGTGTTGAACCTTATCGAATTAAATAAATTAATTAATGTGGCATATATTAAATATTTAGTTGCATGCATTTTCGACGCGAGTAAAATTATACTAATGTATAATTTTATGCCCCGTTCATATTAGGGTTAGCGGATTACAGTCGGACGAACCCGCAAGTCAGGTACGTATAATAGGTAGAACATCGTATTTTCCTTGTTGGTAGCCTAGGTCGGCCTGAGCCCAGATTCGACCACCATGCACGAAGTGCAACCGCGGTTAAAGAATTGACTCAGTCCGACACTGGGTCGTGTTATGTGTGTGAATCTTGTAATGCATCGATATTGTTTTGGAGTAGTGATAGCCGCCCCATAAAAAGGCTACGGCCGGGGTGAGTGAGGCACAGCGATTCCTCCATCGCACTAGAGTGCAGTGATTGCCGCCCCATGAAAAGGCTACGGCCGGGGTGTGTGAGGCACTGGCACTGAGTGCAGTGATAGCCGCCCCATAAAAAGGCTACGGCCGGGGTGTGTGAGGCACTGGCACTAGAGTTGGCAGTGAGAGCTTCCCCACAAACGGGGCATAGCGATCACCTGAGTGCAGTGATAGCCGCCCACAAAAAGGCTACGGCCGGGGTGTGCAAGGCATTGGCACTGGAGTGCAGTGATAGCCTCCCCATAAAAAGGCTACGGCCTGGGTGTGCGAGGCACTGGCACTAGAATTGGTAGTGAGAGCTTCCCCACAAACGGGGCATAGCAATCACCCGAGTGCAGTGATAGCTACCCCACAAAAAGGCTACGGCCGGGGTGTGCGAGGCACTGGCACTGGAGACGGTAGTGGTAGCCTCCCCATAAAAAGGCTACGGCCGGGGTGTGCAGATCACAGCGGACACCTCCTCCGCATTGTTTTGGAGTATAGCGGAATCGCTCCACCGCATATTAAAATAAATATATGAAAATGGTGGAATGTACTTGTTTGTTTTATCTATTATACTACTTAGTGTTGTAATCACTAACGCGGAATTGCCTCCGCAGGTGTGCAGATCCGAGATTAGATGATTGACAACTAGAGCATGGAGCAAAGTAATATGAGGACTCCTTTTTGTTATTTAATTGAGGAATAAGTGTGGCTGTTGGGAAACGGTCCAAGACTGTGGGATTTTATTATAAGTTATGATTTCTAATAATGTTTGACATAATTGCTTTGCTAATTTTGAGTAACACCTAGCCAGTTAGGCCCACAATATTATCATGAAAAATGGCGAGTCGTTACAATCATGCTGGTTGGAGTCTCAGATATGGTTATAGTCGGGCCAGAGATGGTGAGAGATGCAGCTGAAAAGGTGCAACTCATCCAGCAAAGGCTTAAGGCAGCTCAGGATCGGCAGAAAAGTTATGCTGATACTCGAAGGAAGGACTTAGGATTCCAAGTTGGGGAGTTCGTCTACCTTAAGACCTCACCTAAAAAGGGAGTGATCAGATTTAGAACATCAGGGAAGTTGAAGCCAAGATTCATAGGACCATTTCTAATTTTGGATCGAATCGGAAGTTGTGCATATAGATTAGCATTACCACCAAGCCTTGATGGTGTACACAATGTCTTTCATGTGTCAATGCTAAAGAAATATGTACGAGATGAGAATCACATTATCACAAATTTTGCAGATTTAGAGCTACAATCGGATTTAACATACGAGGAAAAACCGATTCGAATCTTGGCAAGGGAAACAAAGACACTCCGTAGCAAGGAGATCCCTTTGGTAAAGGTATTATGGAGAAATCAGGGATCAGAAGAAGCGACATGGGAGACTGAACAGGAAATGGCCAGAAAATATCCTAGCCTGTTTGTAGCATAAAATCCGTGTAAATCCGATTTATGCTATGATATTTCGGGGACGAAATAGTTCTAAGTTGGGGAGATTGTAAAGACCCGGAAAAAAAAAATTTCATTAGCTGGTTAAGTATGAATTACCCGGTTAAATTGAAAAGTAATTTCTAATCAGACGATTCTAGTTGAATCAGTCGAGTCGAACACATTAATTATCCATTTAACCATTTAAGTGAACCATACCATTTAAGAGTTGAGTGAAAAGGTTAAGTGAACCGTGTTAATTACCCAATTACCCGGTTAAAGCGAATTATGGTGAAAGGGTGCTTCCACAAACCCTAGCCATCATTTATTCTTTATAAAAGGAGAAGGGGTCGTTGAACATAGGAAATACCAATGGATGATGGGGTGTGAGAATTTAATGAAGGGGTCGTTGAACCTAGGAAATACCAAATGGATGATGGGGTATGAGAATTTAATGGAGGGAATGGTTGAAGTGTATATATATGCAGGAGGAGGGAGTATTTCATCCCTCATCTCCGTCCCATGCGACCTCCCCATTACTGTGTGAGTATTTTATCCCTCATCTCCGTCCCAGGCAACCTCCCCATTACCGTATTAGAGTTCACGGGTCACAGTCAGACATAATCACTAATCAGGTACGTATAATAGGTAGAACATCGTATTTTCCTTATTGGTAGCCTAGGTTGGCCTGAGCCCAGATTCGACTACCATGCACCGAGTGCAACCGGGGTCAATGAATTGACTCAGTCCGACACTGGGTCGTGTTATGTGCGTGAATTTTGTAATGCATCGACATTGTTTTGGAGTAGTGATAGCCACCCACATAAAAAGGCTACGGCCGGGGTGAGTGAGGCACAGCGATTCCTCCATCGCACTGGAGTGCAGTGATAGCCGCCCCATAAAAAGGCTACGGCCGGGGTGTGTGAGGCACTGGCACTGGAGTGCAGTGATAGCCGCCCCATAAAAAGGCTACGGCCGGTGTGTGTGAGGCACTGGCATTAGAATTGGTAGTGAGAGCTTCCCTACAAACGGGGCATAGCAATCACCTGAGTGCAGTGATAGCCGCTCCACAAGAAGGCTACGGCCGGGGTGTGCAAGGCATTGGCACTGGAGTGCAGTGATAGCCTCCCCATAAAAAGGCTACAGCCGGGGTTGTAACGACCCGCCTTTTTCACGATATTGTGGGCCTAACTGGCTAGGTGTTACTCAAAAGTAAAGTAATTATGTCAAATATTTTTTTATAAATAATAACATAAATAAAGATCCCACAGTCTTAGACCGTTTCCCAGCAGCCACACTTATTTCTCAATTAAATAAAAAAAGGAGTCCTCATATTTATTTTGCTCCATACTCTGGATGTCAATCACCTAATCTCGTATTTGCACACCTGCGGAGGCAATTCCGCGTTAGTGATTACAACACTAAGTAGTATAATAGATAAAATAAAACAAGTACATTCCACTATTTCCTTAAGTTTATTTTAATATACGGTGGAGCGATTCCACTATACTCCAAAACAATGCAGAGGAGGTATCCGCTGTGATCCGCACACCCCGGCCGTAGCCTTTTTTGTGGGGAGGCTACCACTACCGTCTCTAGTGCCAGTGCCTCGCACACCCCGGCCGTAGCCTTTTTGTGGGGTAGCTATCACTGCACTTGGGTGATTGCTATGGCCCGTTTGTGGGGAAGCTCTCACTACCAAT
Organism: Piper betle; assembly: GCA_033002965.1. Classification (NCBI taxonomy): domain Eukaryota; kingdom Viridiplantae; phylum Streptophyta; class Magnoliopsida; order Piperales; family Piperaceae; genus Piper; species Piper betle. Next base: position 52,561 of record JAURVB010010252.1, on the reverse strand, counting down.
TCTAGTGCCAGTGCCTCGCACACCCCGGCCGTAGCCTTTTTATGGGGAGGCTATCACTGCACTCCAGTGCCAATGCCTTGCACACCCCGGCCGTAGCCTTTTTGTGGAGCGGCTATCACTGCACTCAGGTGATTGCTATGCCCCGTTTGTGGGGAAGCTCTCACTACTAATTCTAGTGCCAGTGCCTCACACACCCCGGCCGTAGCCTTTTTATGGGGTGGCTATCACTGCACTCCAGTGCCAGTGCCTCACACACCCCGGCCGTAGCCTTTTTATGGGGCGGCTATCACTACACTCCAGTGCGATGGAGGAATCGCTGTGCCTCACTCACCCCGGCCGTAGCCTTTTTATGGGGTGGCTATCACTACTCCAAAACAATGTCGATGCATCACAAAATTCACGCACATAACACGACCCAGTGTCGGACTGAGTCAATTCGTTAACCCCATTATAAATTATTACATGAAATTAATAAATTTCGATCAGGATAAAGGGTAATTAATTAATCGGCTTATTAAAAGCGATTAACTTAAATTGAAGAGTTATGAGGAATATTTAATAAAGACATCACCTTTAGCATATAAAATTTATATTTGATAAATAAAACGATTATTCTTATAACAAATTCGTAAAGTAAAATAATGGATCAATAAAAGATAATCGTGTAGAAATCACGAGATAGCATAATTAATTAAATAAAGAAGTGTTGAACCTTATTGAATTAAATAAATTAATTAATGTGGCATATATTAAATATTTAGTTGCGTGCATTTTCGACGCGAGTAAAATTATACTAATGTATAATTTTATGCCCTCATTCATATTAGGGTTAGTGGATTACAGTCAGACGAACCCACAAGTCAGGTACGTATAATAGGTAGAACATCGTATTTTCCTTGTTGGTAGCCTAGGTCGGCCTGAGCCCAGATTCGACTACCATGCACCGAGTGCAACCGGGGTCAATGAATTGACTTAGTCCGACACTGGGTCGTGTTATGTGCGTGAATTTTGTAATGCATCGACATTGTTTTGGAGTAGTGATAGCCACCCCATAAAAAGGCTACGGCCGGGGTGAGTGAGGCACAGCGATTCCTCCATCGCACTGGAGTGCAGTGATAGCCGCCCCATAAAAAGGCTACGGCCGGGGTGTGTGAGGCACTGGCACTGGAGTGCAGTGATAGCCGCCCCATAAAAAGGCTACGGCCGGGGTGTGTGAGGCACTGGCACTAGAGTTGGCAGTGAGACCTTCCCCACAAACGGGGCATAGCAATCACCTGAGTGTAGTGATAGCTGCCCCACAAAAAGGCTACGGCCGGGGTGTGCAAGGCATTGGCACTGGAGTGCAGTGATAGCCTCCCCATAAAAAGGCTACGGCCGGGGTGTGCGAGGCACTGGCACTAGAATTGGTAGTGAGAGCTTCCCCACAAACGGGGCATAGCAATCACCCGAGTGCAGTGATAGCTACCCCACAAAAAGGCTACGGCCGGGGTGTGCGAGGCACTGGCACTGGAGACGGTAGTGGTAGCCTCCCCATAAAAAGGCTACGGCCGGGGTGTGCGGATCACAGCGGATACCTCCTCCGCATTGTTTTGGAGTATAGCGGAATCGCTCCACCGCATATTAAAATAAACATAAGGAAATAGTGGAATAGTGATAGCCTTGCCGTGCCATCCCTGGGCCGCCCCAACCAATCCAGGACACCGCTTCGCCGCCATGACACTAGAATCGCCCCACGAGCTGCGACACTCCCATTGTCAATTTGCCACCGTCCAGGCTGCACCGCCACCGCTATGAGGTCAACAATCACCTCCTTGACCTCCCCGACATTTCCCCTCTACCCAGCACCACCACCAAGACAGGTTGTATGCTCGATTAGAGAGATCGACCGCCCGACCGAACTAGACACTGCCGCTTGCCATCATCGCCATAGCGAAAGCCCTTGCAGTCACTACCATTGGGATGAGCTTGCCAAGCCGGTGCTAACCCTTACCCCAATTGCCCTGCTAGAACAATCGCCAGAAAATCGCCGGAAGTCGCTGAAAAATTGGGTTGACCGAAATTCATCGGAAATTGCCTGATCTTCCTCTGAATCCTTCCGATCAAACCCTATTGAACTTTGGATACCATAAGGTGCCAAATTCGAGCCACAAATCACAAGAGGTATAATTTATTTTATTTTAATTATTTAAAAGTACCAATTATTAGAATTGCATATCAGGATTGGTGATTTGTGTGTTATAATTATAATTATATATATGTAGATTTGATTAAGAATAAAATATGAAATTGTTTGATTGAATGGTGTTAAAAATGGAAACTAAGAAACTAATTAAACTAACTATGTATTGATCATGATCTAATGCAAACTAGCCTAAGTAGACTTGCTAGAATTCACATGGGTTGATGTGACTATCATTGATGTGTGATGGATGTATGGGTGATATAGGATGTATGATTGCATCATGAGCGGGTGCAAGATTCTAGTTTGTCGTGTATGTACAAAGAAGGAGCTCGCCGCCTAGGTGGAAGGACCCCTTGGAGCTTCTGCTAGTTCTATTTAGGACTCGTTCTCTGATTTACGCTGTTCTATTATATATTTGATTTATCATGTGTAGAATTTATTAAGTGGCATTTTATTGGTTCCCACTTAATCCGAGCCATTTACCTGATCATATTTCCGGATTAATAACGAGATTAGATCCCTTGAGTATGTAAATGTTTTCAAAAACAAGATCTAATATAAGTTGCATTTGGGCCTATTTTATAAATCCCTACCAAGACTTATATCTATGTAGTTTTCGCATTTTTTTTGACAGCTTACAGAAGTGGGTATGGTAGTGATTTTTGACAGCCTATGCAAGTGGATATGGAAGAATGTGAATGAGAAAGTGAAATGAGAAAGATGATTTCAGTTCAGTGGTTGCCCTTTTAGAGATTTCATGCTGTTTTCTTTCATATGAGAGTTTTCTCTTATTGCCAATTTGACATTAGTTATATTTTTGGACCAGTAACACTTGTTATTGATGGTTTCCTCTTATATTATGTAGGTGAGCACCTCGAGGAATGAGAGTTGTCGGGACTACAGAAGAGCAACACAAAAATTGCACACTCATGTACCTGCCAAGTGTAAGTAGTGATGATAGCATGTAGTGAACTATGTTAATGAATTTTATATGCTATAAATATGAATTTACTATAAGCATTTTGCATGTGGATGGAAATGGAAAGTGAAAAATGTGTAGGGTAAACTACGAATCAAGGACAGTTAGAATGTGATGGAAAATGAAATGGTTGGATTATGTTTTGATGAATGTTGATATAAATATCTGATGTTTATGGTTGACAGGGTGGCCCCTATTGTACTTTTAAGGAAGGGTCTTTCTGTTTTTCGTGAAAAAATTAATGAAATTTCATTTGAATTCCTTACTTGTTGCATTGTCTTGTTTTTGCTTGCACATCATAGCATGCATGTAGGACCACGTTAGAACCCAAGCATCCCATCCATGCATTTCATATTTGCTTCAATCTTAAGATGCCGAGGGAAGATCTAGGTTGGCTTAATCGAACCTAGTAGATTAGCGAATAGTTCGGTCGCCGATGGCATTTTCGGGTAAGTTCACACGTGAGCCGAAACAGGGTATTGCAATAATGGTATCAGAGCTAACCTTTGGGTTGATTAAGATGGTAGATGTCACAGGGGTCAGCTTAGGGGATAAAATTTTTCGCCCAAACTGCCACTGTGCGGCGTGTTTCCCTCCCTGGAAACACCAGCCAACACCACCTCCGCACCCCAATCGTGCTGTGGTGCACAGCGGCCTCGGACCGCACGCCTGCAAGTATCGCACGCACCCAGTCCCGGTACCGCGCCCAGCTACCAACGCCTGCGTACCGTAACCAGGTTACCAGCCCCTGTACCGAACACACACACCGATCACACCAAGTCACAAGTGATTACACGCCCCACGTACCGAGTACCCTGCTCGGTGCCCCTAGACCACGGAATCACTGGTCTAGACCACGGTGCACAAACATGACGCATACACCACAAGAATTACAGGAACTCTTCCCAACCTCTATTCTTACAACGTGAATACAGGATATATACAGGTAATCCCTCTAGACTACCCGCCGGTCGTGGACATGCAAACCCCACGACCGTGCCTCTCGACCCTCACTCGACAGGACTTCACCCAACCCTCGGTTCACCGCGCAGGGTTGCCGAACAACAGGTGTGCGAGCCTTGACCCTAAAGGCGGACGTCGACTAACCCGGTAGTCCCCCTTGGAGTTCCAGACCCTCCTCGGCCTGACTGCAGTAACCCCAAGGCGTCCCCTTGCCCGACCAAGTTTCACTCCCCCACTGAGATCACTCACACACTCAACTCTCTGTTGTTGTTCTGATTTCTACACAAGGATGGCATCTCCTTATATAGACATCCCAGCCTTAGTGTGACACCACGTCATCAGCTTGCATCCTCACCATCGAAGTCTATGATCAACGGCTCCCATACTCCAAGCCTTGTCATCGACCCCCTGGTGTTCCAGCAGAATTACCAGAAAGACCTACCCTTGGGTGTGGCGCAAATGCTCTCATCAACTTCCTGGATGTGGCACGGTCGCCTGGCTCGACCCAGCGACCAGTACCGAACCCTGGTCCGTCTGTTCCACAGCACCCATGCGCATGCACGATAACCCCTACCGCTCCTTGGCTCGGTCACCTGCACATCTGCGCACCCGTGACTACCGCATGTCGCACGGTCGCACACGGCCCTGGTGCCCAGCACGCTCGGTCAGCGGTGCTCGGTCACTCGCACCCTACGCATCCGGAACCCGCAACTTCTACCTGCGCATGCTGCTCGGTAGAACGTCCCGGCTGCGCCTGACCCGTCACGCACCTGGAACCCGCACCACGCTCGGTACACGGTAGCGGTGCTCGATACTCGTTATCGATCATGTCCGCTACCCAACTGCTATCGGTACTGTCCGATATCTCGCCCGGTACAGCAACTCGCCCGATAGACCCCATGCACCACGATGCACTTCACACTAACACGGAAATATGCTCGGTAGGTTGTTCAACACTCGGATAGCACCGGCCACCCGACTTGGACGCGGGAATGCTAGGAACAACCGCCAAACCCTAGCTCTCGACCGTCCCACGAGCTAAACCCCGTTACAGTCTCCCCCACCAATGAGACCCGATGTCCTCATCGGAGGTTTGAGTCCTGCCCTGCCTCTTGACCCATCTCACGCATAGGTTTCCTTCCTGTTCCCACTTGAATCACTCCGTCTGCCCCTTCGAAGCCCCCAGGTTGACGTACCTCTGCTTCAAAAGTCCTTACTACATCTTATTCGCCGGTGGTAGTAGAAACCCATACAGACAGCTATTCAAACCGGACTGACCAAATCCCCTTGGAAAACACACAAAGGAACCCGTACCTTCACTTTGTACACCAGATTTTCTCCCAAAATCTGGGCGTGAGCGTCAGCATCACTTGCTCTCCACGCGGAATGATATGCCCTCCTTGCCAGGTCCGCATTTCTCCTCATTCGGCCCGTTGCACCATACATGGTCCACAACGTCGGAGAACTAAGCCTCATTAGCTGACCACAATGCAGATTTTCTAGCTGCACCGTGCAAGAGGTAATGAACGTCTCACATACTCCTCCTGAGTAATGCATCCATATCTCAGCCTAATCTCTAGACTGAGCTTGGTTACTTGTCACCGATCCCTTGCCTTCCGCTTGTACCTCGCGTACTTCCCCATGATTCGGCAAGCAGCCCACAGTTGGGTAATCCTGGGCACTGCTCCGAACAGCGTACTCCGAGACTCGATAGAGTAACCTGCTGTTGCTCCCTTCTTCTTCGGGAAACTGGACACCATGTCCATGAGATCGAGCTTCAAGATCTCAAGGTGAAGCTAGTGCTGCAGCATCCCAGTCACTAACTCTTTTCTATGCACCTTACCCTGTGGTACTCCCAATCAGGGTTTCACAAAAGCTGCGTTATCAGCATGTCGCCAACAACGATCACCCTAACTTCGGGTACACATCCAGACCCTTCTGAATGCACTTCCACTGGGGAATGTGGAACCTCAGCTTTTGTCTTAGCCTATCAGTAGGACTGAATAGCCGATGTCCTTACTGGCATAAACTAACGGTATCATCTAACCAACACTTGAGTCAAGCTCCGACTTGCTCTGTCAACCAAGTTTCTCGTTATCACGATCTGAAGCTGCTAACCCTCTCTCCATGGGTCTTGAAGAAGGCGTAAGCTTCATTGTCCTCCTGACAATGAACTCAGACCAACGAGTAAACCCGCCACAGTTGGACAATGTACTCCTGGCCAGCCCCTGCTGCCTTCCACCATCCCGGCTTTTGTCTGAAGTGCGTCACTACTCCAACGGTTGCCTGGAACCCGGCCGTTCCAGAATTGGCTCCGATGATCACAGCTCTTATCACACCAAAAAGCTGTAAGGTATGGCACCGACCAAACCTATTCAAAGATGACCCTACATGGCGCAATCCATGTACAAACTTCCAGTAATTGGCCAAACTCCTAGGAAGTTCTTCCTTCCAGTCACCCTTGTTGGCGTCCACTCGGCAATGGAATCCGCCTGATTCCTCACTCGCACCTTACTCGGCCAATTCTAGGGAAGCACAACTCCCCTAATCACGAACTTCACACGGCTCTTCACACAGAGAATGCTCCTTGAGCCCTGCATCGGTTGACCCTCGTGATCCACCCATCACTTCCCGATGTCAGGTCCAACTCCAAGGAACTGGGTACTTCTTCCACACGGTCACCTCCTGTAACCCATGGTGCATGACGGCTGAATTTTCCCCCATCCAGGAACCACATCTGGATCTGTGTGAGTTCGTCCGGCACCACACTCTAGTGCGCCGGCGCTGGTACCCACCCTGGCACCAACTCGATCTGGTGAACGATCGTCCTCTCGGGAGACCCCATTGGCAACTCGGTAGACTCAGCATCTACCAGCAAATCCGGTACCCTCACCACCTGGTCCGGTTGGATCATCACCACTCCTGCAAGGCCAGTCAAGTCCCCCGTGCACTCTCGAGTCACCTGCATTGCCGACAGATGCTCCTCCCTGACAGTGCTGCACTTGACCCCGGAAGATCCTCTCTGCCCACGAACAAAACATGCACCCGCTTCATTCGCGATCAGTATACCTTCCAGCTGTGGGAACACTCCCACTCCAGCAGAACGCATGAAAGGATTCCCGAGTATCAGATCAAAATCATCGAGTTCGATGACCATCAAATCAACTCGCCCTTCATACTCCCCCAAGCAGATTCCGACATTTCTGGCTATACCTTGCACCTGTCTCGCCTGTGAGTTCACCGCCTTCACCTTGCTGGTCACGATCCTAGTCTTCAACCCTAGTTCCAACGCCATCCCATTGGAAACAAAGTTGTGCGTAGCACCAGTGTCTACTAAGGCTGAAACTGCTCTCCCGTTCACTACACATGGAACGTATATCAGGCCAGCTCCTTCCGAAGCTGAGCGTTCAGCTCGCAACGCCCCGAGTATCTGAAGGGTAGATGCTCGGGCAAGAGGCTCCTCCTCTTGGTCCTGGTCTGCATCCGCTACCAAGGCATTCACCTTACCTCGGCTCGGACACTGCTTTGCCCGATGCGGACCACCACACAGAAAGCACCCGGATGCTGGAACACCCGGCCCACGATCCCTGCTGCCCGACGCAACGTCTGGCCCCCTCTTTGGCCGGAATGGCCTTCTGCCCTCCCGTTGGCTGTCTCGACCGCCCTTGGTCATCTTGCCCTGGGTATCCTCCTTGACACGCGATCGCGGTTGCAAGTCCACCAAGGCGTCGGCTGCCACCAAAGCCGCAGGCAAATCGCCAACTTTCTGCTGCCTCAACTCCACCTGAGCCCAAGGCTGCAAACCAGAGATAAAGTTAAATAACTTATCTTCCTCCGACATGTTTCTGATGTCGAGGAGACAAGAGCTAAACTCCTGGACATACTCCCGCACTGTTCCGGACTGTCTCAAATTCTTGAGTCTGTCCCTTGCCACCCAGGTAGTGTTAGATGGCAAGAACTGCTCCCGAAGCTCCTCTTTTAAGGAATTCCAGGTCTCCATTCGGGGTCGACCAGCACTCCGATCCTCCTCGGTGCGAGTACGATACCACAATTTGGCATCCCCCGATAGAAACATGCTGGCCAAAGAAACCTGGCGCTCTTCGGGTATGTTCGCAGCAACGAAGTACTCTTCCATGTCCCAGATGAAGTTCCCTAGGTCCTTGGCTGACCTAGCTCCCTCGAACTTCTTTGGCTCCGGCACCTTGAGCCTTCCTGAAACCGAGCTTTCTTCGGCTGCACGGTCAACCAAACCTGGTTGAGGATATCTGGCGACAACCTGCTTTAACAGAACAACGTCAGTGTGTAAAGCCTCTATGATATCCCGGAACTCCTCCAACAGTCCCGCCGTTGCTTCATCCTTGCTACGGCTGGTCCCGGGTATGTCGCTCACCCGAGAACTCAAGTCCTTCATCCCTTCTGTTAAGGACTGTAGCTGCTCGAAGATGGTTCGCCCATCGTCGCTACTGGTTGGACCGCCCACCAGCACCTCCAGCCGTGTCACACGCTCTTGTGTGTCCATCTCTTGGTACCTGCTTGCTGGCAAAGAAAATGTGGAGACTTTCCTCTGAAAGTAGAATCGTGCCTCGCAAAGCCTTCGGCTTTCACCGAACTCCGAGCTCTGATACCTCTGTCACAGGGGTCAGCTTAGGGATTAAATTTTTCGCCCAAACTGCCACTGTGCGGCGTGTTTCCCTCCCTGGAAACACCAGCCAACACCACCTCCGCACCCCAACGTGCTGTGGTGCACAGCGGCCTCGGACCGCACGCCTGCAAGTATCGCACGCACCCAGTCCCGGTACCGCGCCCAGCTACCAACGCCTGCGTACCGTAACCAGGTTACCAGCCCCTGTACCGAACACACACACCGATCACACCAAGTCACAAGTGATTACACGCCCCACGTACCGAGTACCCTGCTCGGTGCCCCTAGACCACGGAATCACTGGTCTAGACCACGGTGCACAAACATGACGCATACACCACAAGAATTACAGGAACTCTTCCCAACCTCTATTCTTACAACGTGAATACAGGATATATACAGGTAATCCCTCTAGACTACCCGCCGGTCGTGGACATGCAAACCCCACGACCGTGCCTCTCGACCCTCACTCGACAGGACTTCACCCAACCCTCGGTTCACCGCGCAGGGTTGCCGAACAACAGGTGTGCGAGCCTTGACCCTAAAGGCGGACGTCGACTAACCCGGTAGTCCCCCTTGGAGTTCCAGACCCTCCTCGGCCTGACTGCAGTAACCCCAAGGCGTCCCCTTGCCCGACCAAGTTTCACTCCCCCACTGAGATCACTCACACACTCAACTCTGGTTGTTCTGATTTCTACACAAGGATGGCATCTCCTTATATAGACATCCCAGCCTTAGTGTGACACCTCATCAGCTTGCATCCTCACCATCGAAGTCTTGATCAACGGCTCCCATACTCCAAGCCTTGTCATCGACCCCTTGGTGTTCCAGCAGAATTACCAGAAAGACCCCCCTTGGGTGTGGCGCAAATGCCTCATCAACTTCCTGGATGTGGCACGGTCGCCTGGCTCGACCCAGCGACCAGTACCGAACCCTGGTCCGTCTGTTCCACAGCACCCATGCGCATGCACGATAACCCCTACCGCTCCTTGGCTCGGTCACCTGCACATCTGCGCACCCGTGACTACCGCATGTCGCACGGTCGCACACGGCCCTGGTGCCCAGCACGCTCGGTCAGCGGTGCTCGGTCACTCGCACCCTACGCATCCGGAACCCGCAACTTCTACCTGCGCATGCTGCTCGGTAGAACGTCCCGGCTGCGCCTGACCCGTCACGCACCTGGAACCCGCACCACGCTCGGTACACGGTAGCGGTGCTCGATACTCGTTATCGATCATGTCCGCTACCCAACTGCTATCGGTACTGTCCGATATCTCGCCCGGTACAGCAACTCGCCCGATAGACCCCATGCACCACGATGCACTTCACACTAACACGGAAATATGCTCGGTAGGTTGTTCAACACTCGGATAGCACCGGCCACCCGACTTGGACGCGGGAATGCTAGGAACAACCGCCAAACCCTAGTTCTCGATCGTCCCATGAGCTAAACCCCGTAACAGTAGATGTATTACATTTTACATGTGTCCCTAGCTACTCTGAGCTGTACTGACAGGTATTTTTATGTCGTGATGTTTTTAGGTTGTAGATTTTTTTTGCGAATCGGTGGTGTGACAAGGTGAACAAATCAGATCAGAGATTTATAGCGGGATGGTGACATAGACCCGCCAGACGCAAATCAGGACCCATCGCCTCCATTGGCTAGGTAGGTGTCACAGGGCTGATCTAGGGTCTTATTTTTCGCCCTAATCTTTCCCCGTGCGGCGTGTTTCCCTCCTCGGAACCACCAGCCAACAGTGCTATGCAGCCAGCGGATGCACTGCACAGCACCACTCCGGACACCACCTTCGCAAACACCCGAACAAAATACCGGTACCACGCCCGATTGCTGGCGCGTCCAGGTACCGGCGCTCGGCTTCCCGGTTGCAGCGCACTGCCGGACACTTGCTCGATCGCACCAAGTCACAGCGTGATACGTCCCCGTACCGGTCACCCACACTTGCCGGCACACCCTGATCGCAGGAATCACCGATCAGGTTCTCGGTCACCAAATCCGACGCACACACAATATTTTACGGGAACTCAGCCCAACCTCTATTCCACTAGTATGAATATAGGATACAAGTAATCTATACACTAGACTACCAGCAAGTCGTGGACATTCACTCCCCACGACTTGGCCTCTCGACACTCCCTCGACAGGACTTCGCAACTCTCGGCCACACGCTCGAGGTTGCTGGACAGAACTGGGTGACTCGGCCCTCAGGCGGACAGCAGCTGCGCTGACAGCTTCCCTGGTGTTCCAGTCCTAGACCCGTCCAGGACTGGCTGCAGAAACACCCAAGGCGTCCCCTTTCCCCGACTCGATCTCACCTCTCCACAAGGGGAGACACTTACCCACACTTGTTCTATCACTCTGATCTATTCTGCCTCACCACCAAATGAAGCTGCTCCTTATATAGGCATCGGTTGGACAAAAAGGGCACATCACCAGCATGGCTCCTCACCATCAGATCCTTGATCAATGGCTCAGCACGCCCCATACCAGCAGTCACCTTAGTGATGTTCCAGAACTGACCCTCACCGTTGATCCTCCCATCCACGGTCCAAGTTAATCAGATGACATCACCCCAACTCTTGGTGTTTCCAGCCAAATTGACCGGAATGCCCATGTTGCATCCTAGCCTGGTGGTCGACCCTCCTGGTTCACCCCCAGCTAGCCCTGGTACCGATCCAGCAACCGGCAGGCTCCAGACCACCCAGCACTCAGTACCGGCTCCAGATACGCTCGGACCCGGGTGCCTGCTCGTCAATCCTCAACACCAGGTTAGTCCTGCCCGGTCTTTTGATCGATCACATTGCTGGCACGCGCGGTGGTGCTCGCTCGGCACGCACATCTGGTTCCTGGCATCCATGCTCAGTCCCCCACGCGCTACTGCTGCCCACATGCTTGGTCCCGTCTTCTAGCACAACTCGACCTCGCATGCGTCTGGCTCCTCCCCTGTTCGGTACCCCAACTGCACTCCAACATGCTGCATGGCTCCGGTAGGTTGTTCCACCACACGAATAACACCGGTTATCTGCCTTGAACATGGGATTCGCTAGGGACAACCGCCAAACCCTAGCGCCCGACTGTCCCACAAGCTTAAGCCTGTAACAATAGGACAGTCCTAGCCATGTTCACAGAGACATCGCCTCCAGTGAACCTAGGACCTCATGCCACCAGTAGATGCCAGTGTGCCAGTTTCAGCTAGCCGATGTGGTGAGAGCCATCACCAAGATAGTTGCCGCAATCGAGATAGTCATCGTGACCGAGACAGTGGTCATGATAGTTACGTACTAGAAGTAGTCGATAGGAGAGAGATGCAGCGATTGCCAGGTTGGTTGAAGCTCAAATATAAATGCAGGAAAGTCGGGAGGAATTTAGGAGACAAGTGCAGCAAGATCAGGAGGAATTCAGGAGAGAGCTTTGGCAGATAGCTCCTTCTGTAGCCAGGGTTGGGAAGAGACCAGTAGTAGGTGAAGAGGCACGGGGAGAGCCAATGGTTTCCATAGACCCTCTGTCGTGGCCTCCTCCTGCACTGCTGCAACAGAGGGCTACTCTAACAACAGCTCCTCCTTTTGCCCCACTTCAGGCGAGGATGAGACCGGACATCAGTGGAACCACAATAGCTAGTAGCGGGCAGACTGCAGGCAGAAATGGAGCTGTAGAATTTGACGGTGTACCAGCGGGTACGGGACCACAATTTCCTGGGTATGAGTAAGGAGAAGGATCGTACATATCAGTGGATGCAAGGAATTTAGAACTATGGAGTACGAAAGGTTCGTAAAGAATGGTGGATGACCTTTCTTTGGAAAATTGGATGTATAAGAGGCATTCTTGTGGATATCGTCAGCTATAGGAGTGTTTGAAATGTTTGGATTATGTTTTCAAGCTGATAGTTATTTATGTAGCCAGAGCTGAGAAGGGACCAGCAGTTGGTGAAGAGGCATGGGGAGTGCCAACAGTTTCCACAGAACCTCTCCCGCCACCTACTCCTTGTAAAGACCTTGGAAATTTTTTTTTTTAATTTAATATATTCGACTTGGTCTAAAAAGGACCAAACGTGTTATATTCTTTACCTGGTTAATTCTACCCGGTTAATTATTATATTTTATTATTTACCCGATTACCCAGTTAAGTGAAATACGGGTATTTTCACATACCCTACTAGCCATCTTTTTCATTTTTATAAATTTTAAAAGAGGATGTCATTCTTCCTCACCTTAGCTGCCTAGTTTTCCTCTTCCTTGCCGGTGCTTTTTCCTTGCTTGGGTATCCTTCCTATCTCCCTCTTCTTCATTTTCTTGCATTCATATGTCTTTTTAATTGATAATAAGCTTGATAAAATGAGAATTAAAGTCTGAAATCAACAATAACAACTAAAACTAAACTGGAAAATGGAATTTTGTCATGGCCGACGGATCTGAAGTTGGGCAATGATAGGTGACTGTAAACAAAGATTTCAAGGCAGCCCTCACACCCCCGACGACCTCTTTGGCTGCTGAGTTGAAGGGTGGCGTCGCCTTGTCCCTAGGTTCTAATAGGTAGAGAATTTCAGTGGTTATGGGCGGAGTTGTAGTGTGCAAAGCTGTGGGCGATTCCAGATGTCCAAGCTAGTTTGCTGGCCAAAGACTCACGTTGTGCATGCTCACAGCACTTGGCCTTGACGTTGGGTTGTCGTGCAGGGAGAAGGGGAGTGTTCCCGGCAGTGCTGCTGGCCGCACGGAGTGCTACTTGCAGTCCCAGTGGTGCTGCTGGTCAGGAGTCGCTCGCCTTGGTGCAGAACAGACTTTGACATGGATAGTTGCTGTAAAGCACAAGCTTTATGCTTCCAATTGATTGGTAGGGAAGGGAGTGAAGAACGTGGTACGGTTTTGGGTTGAAGAGGAAGATATCAGGCCTGGTTTGGTGCAGAACGTCGCCTTGGATAGCTACTGTAAAACATGGACGTTAGGCTTCATCTTTGCCTGTTTTTATGTTGCTGTTGATGTCTTGTTGGGATGTTTATATGGTTGTTCAATTGGGTTGCTGGGGACTTGAAGAAGGATGTGGCCAGTGGTGGTACCAAGGTTTGATCAGGTGCAAAGAAGACGGTAAGAGAAGAGAAGATGGCCTTGGGGAAGAAGAAGAAAGAAGAAGAAGATGGCAGTTTTGTAAATATGGGTTGACTCGATACCGACTTGAGTTAAAAATAAAACTAACTCGTAAGAAATCATTAAAAATATTTATTCTAATGGGTTATGGGTTAAAGATAATAAACTAACTAATTATTGCACGAAATCAGCATGGACATAAGTAATAAATATAGGGTAATGATAAATGGTTGATAATTAATCGGCACACAACAAGCGATTAAATTAAATCAGATAGTGATAAGTAATTAATAAAATAAAGATTTTACCTTTACTATATTAAATTTAATATTTCGTAAATGAAGTAATTTTTTCAATAATGAGTCAGTAATATAGAAAATGGCTTATTAAACTATAGTCGGGTATCAAAATGAATTTGGAGACCACCTAATCTCAGAATGAGCTACGAGACTATTTCTAATTGTAGAATGAGCTGAGAGATTGTAACGACCCAGCCCAAAGTGCAACGTAATGGGCTAAGTCATCTCTTTAAAATGGGTACCCCGGAAGTTAAAGATCTATAGTCCATTCACACTTATAAACAGGATCTTCTCCCAGTAGGTATTAGATGTGGGACTAAGTTGAGGGATCTCACAATCCACCCACCTTGGGAAATTTCGTCCCCGAAATGCCTATTCTTGGCCCATTGCTAGCCCAAGCCTACGTCCTTTCTGGCCCGTGACCGGCAGCCTAGCCAGCGTTTCTAGTCTTAGCCCGTTGCTAACCCCAGCCCACGACCTTTCTGGCCCGTGACCGGCAACCTAGCCAACGTCCCTAGTCCATCCCACCATCTAACACGAAACCAGGTCGGCTCTGATACCATTTGTAACAACCCAGCCCAAAGTGCAACGTAATGGGCTAATTCATTTCTTTAAAATGGGTACCCCGAAAGTTAAAGATCTATAGGCCATTCCCACTTATAAACAGGATCTTCTCCCAGTAGGTATTAGATGTGGGACTAAGTTGAGGGATCTCACAATCCACCCACCTTAGGGAATTTCGTACCCGAAATGCCTATTCTTGGCCCGTTGCTAGCCCCAGCCCACGACCTTTTCTGGCCCGTGACCGGCAGCCTAGCCAACGTTTCTAATCCAGCCCACCATCTAACACGGAACCAAGTCGGCTCTGATACCATTTGTAACGACCCAGCCCAAAGTGCAACGTAATGGGCTAAGTCATTTCCTTAAAATGGGTACCCCGGAAGTTAAAGATCTCTAGGCCATTCCCACTTATAAACAGGATCTTCTCCCAGTAGGTATTAGATGTGGGACTAAGTTGAGGGATCTCACAATCCACCCACCTTAGGAAATTTCGTCCCCGAAATGCTTATTCTTGGCCCGTTGCTAGCCCCAGCCTACGTCCTTTCTGGCCCGTGACCGGCAACCTAGCCGGCATTTCTAGTCTTAGCCAGTTGCTAACCCCAGCCCACGACCTTTCTGGCCCGTGACCGGCAACCTAGCCAACGTCCCTAGTCCATCCCACCATCTAATACGGAACCAGGTCGGCTCTGATACCATTTATAACAACCCAGCCCAAAGTGCAACGTAATGAGCTAAGTCATTTCTTTAAAATGGTTACCCTGAAAGTTAAAGATCTATAGGCCATTCCCATTTATAAACAGGATCTTCTCCCAGTAGGTATTAGATGTGGGACTAAGTTGAGGGATCTCAGAGACGATTTCTAATCTTAGAATGAGATGAGAGACGACTTTTACTAATCTCAGCATGACCTGAAAGATAATTACTAAAGAATTGTATAATAACAAGAAAAATGAGCGAAATGATAATTAGGATTATGTTGACTTGTTTTATTTAATTATGCAGCATAGTGGTTTTATCACTAACGTGGAATTGCCTCCACAGGTGAGCAGCATTGGACTGAAGAATAGAAGTGTGGTTGGTGGTTCTTTTACCAACCTAGGTATGGTGAATCAATAATAAAAATTGGACTTCCTTATTATTCTCTTGTGTTATAAATGTAGCTATGGGAAACGGTCCGAGACTGTGAGACCGTTATTTTATATTTTAGAGAACATGATTTAATATTATGATTTAGATTATATGGTGCGAGATTTAATTGTTGTATTTAAATTCATCTTCTGGAATGCTACATTTACACTAAGTATATTTTTAAGTAACACTCGGTCCAGTTCGAGCGGGTCGTTACACTCCTCCACCGCTGCAACAGAGGGCTACTGTAACAACATCTCCTCTATTTGCCCCACTTCAGGCAAGGATGAGACCAGACATCAGTGGACCGTAGTAGCAGGTAGTGGGCAAACTGCAGGCAGAAGTGGAGCTCCAGGATTTGACGGTGTACCAGCAAGTATGGGGCCACAATTTCCTCGGTATGAGCAAGGAGAAGGATTGAACAGATCAATGGATACGAGGAAATTGGAACTATGGTAGTATGAAAGGTTCATGAAGAATGGTGGATGACTTTTCGTTGGAAAGTTGGATGTAGAAGAGGCATTCTTGTGGATATCATCAGCTATAGGAGTGTTTGACACTATGGCATGCCCCACAGAGCACCGAGTATGCATCATCATAGGAGCATTCCAGGATGAAACCAGGATATTGTGGAGTTCAGTCCAGAATTCTATATTTACCCATCGTCAGCCTCAGGACATCACGTGGGAGGAATTTAGTGCAGAATTAGATAGAAAGTACTTCCTGCCAAATGTTAGGAAGTGGAAGGAGCGGGAATTCCAAACCTTGAGGCAAGGACCCATGACGGTGATGAAATACAAGACCAGGTTTAGAGATAGAGCGATTTTACGAAGGCCTCCATCACAAGATCAGGATTGCCTATTTGGATAGGAAGTTTGCTACTTTCGGTGATTTGTGAGAGCTGCAAATGAGGCAGAACGAGTTATAGCTCCTACACCTCACCGGAGCCAAAGCAAGGAGCACAACAAAGATGTAGAATACACTCATGCTACAGATGCGGTTAGACAGGACATAGAACCACATAGTGCAGAGCAGGCATAGATGCATGATACATCTGTGGTCAGCCTTGACATAGAGCCACAAAGTGCAAAGCAGGCACATATGCATACTACAAATGCGGTCAACCATGGCATAGAGCAGCAACTTGTCCAAGTGGCCAGACCGAATAGGTTATACTCCCAGCACCTTCGCAGAGACTTGCGCTCCTGGCTCCCCAGTAGCGACCACAGCATAGAGGAATGAAAGCTGTCATGACAAGATAAGAATAGTAGGCCTTGGATTAGAGAGGAGTGCAAATAACACTACCAGTAGGACCATCCACATCGGTACCACCATGGGCATTGGGGATGGACACAACCACGATTGCTGAAGCATTGGAAGATACGACAAACATACCAAGTATGCACGCATCTCACTTCATATTTGACATTTGGTAGATAACTACAAGAGTGAAGTCTCCTTAATTTAAAATTTCGAAGATGAAATTTTTATAAGGAGGGAAGGTTGTAAAGCCTGTGACTTGAGTCAGAGTTTTACAACAGCGAACTAGTTGGTTCAAATTGAGTCAGTTTCATGAATTGCGTACTGAGTCGAGGCTAGCCGTGTGTTATGAGTGGTGAGAGTCATGTGTACCATAATATATGATGATAATGTCAAAAAGACAGTGAAAAATGAGTTTGGGCGGGTATTTTTTTCAGTTCAGTGGTTGTCCTTTTAGAGATTTTATGATATTTTATTTCATATGAGAGTTTGCCCTCATAGTTAGTTTGATATTAGTTATATTTTTAAACCAGTAACACTCGTTATTGATGGTTTCCTATTATATTCGTAGGTGAGCACCTTGAGGAATGAGAGTTGTCGAGACTGTAGAGGAGCAGCACAAAAATTGCGCACACATGTACCTACCAAGTGTATGTAGTGATGATGACGTGTAGTGAATTGTGTTAATGAATTTTATATGCTATAACTGTGAATTTATTATGAGCATTTTGCATGTGAACGGAAATGGAAAATGAAAAATATGCAAGGTAAACTACAAATCAAGGATGGCTAGAATGTGATGGAAAATGAAATGTTTGGATTATGTTTTGACGCATATTGATATAAATATATGATGTTTACTGTTACAGGGTAGCCCCCATTATACTTTTAGGGGAGGCTCTGTCCATTTTTACTTAAAAAAATTAATGAATTTTTATTTGAATTCCTTGCTTGTTGCATTGTCTTGTTTTTGCTTGCACATTATTTCGTGCTTGTAGGACCACGTTAGAACCCAAGCATCCCATCCATGCATTTCATGTTTGCATCTCCATCTTAAGACGCTGAGGGCAGATCCATGTCAATTTAATGGAACCTAGTAGATTACCGAACGGTTTGGAAATGGGGTGTTATATAAATTCTCTTTGTGAAGATGATATTGATGTGGATGAGATGATTAAACTATTCGATTCACAACCAATTTTGCCTTGGAATTTCAGAGTTGTGGAAACCTATTGGCTACCATTCCACAGATTGCTGCCATCAATTGAAGTACCACCTATTTTAGAGCTCGAACAACTTCCAAATCTCTCAAGTATACTTTCTTAGGGCCTAATGACACTCTTCCTGCTATTATTTCCTCAAAGCTTACTATGTTGCCAGAAGAGAAGCTGATTAGAATACTAAAGGAACACAAATCAGATATTGTTTGGACTATAGTAGACATAAAATGTGTCGATCCATCCCTTTGTATGCATAGAATCAATTTAGTGGATGGATGTAATTTAACTGTAGAGTACCAGCAATGACTCAACCCCAATATGAAAGAAGTGGTCAAGAAGGAAATTATTTAGTGGTTGGATGCCGGAGTGATATATCCCATTGCTCATAAGAGAGATGAGCTGATTTCTACAATAACCATCACGGGGTTGCATGTATGCATGGACTATAGGAAGCTTAACAAGGCTACAAAAAAGACTCATTTCTCTCTTCTTTTTATTGATCAAATGCTTGATAGATTAGCTGGGAATGCTCACTTTTTTTTCTTAATTGGTATTTAGGTTACAATCTGATTGCCATTGCACCCGAGGATCAAGAGAAGACATTGTTCGCTTGTCCTTATAGCACTTTTGCTTTTGGTAAATGCTCTTCGGCTTGTGTAACACTCTTGCTATATTTCAGAAATGCATGATGGCCATCTTTACTAATATGATTGAACATGGCCTAGAAGTATTTATGGATGACTTTATTGTTTTTGGAGAGATTTTCGATGATTGCTTATCTATTTTATCTAGCATTCTTAAACATTGTCAAGACACTAATTTTGTTCTTAATTAGGACAAATGTCATTTTATGGTACAAAAAGAAATAGTTTTGGTACATAAAGTTTTATGCCAAGGACTTGAAGTAGACAAGGCAAAGTTGTAGCTATGAGAAGCTCCCACCTCCCACATCAGGGAAAGAAATTAAAAGTTTTCTAGGATCTGCGAGATTTTACAGATCGTTTATAAAGTATTTTTCTCATATCTCAAAACCAATATGTGCTTTACTAGAAAAAGATGCAATTTTTTATTTCGATGATGCATGTTTGAAATCTTTTGATACATTGAAACAAAAATTGATTTCACCGGATTGGTCACAACCTTTTGAATTAATGTTTGTGGTGCCAGTGATCATGCAAAAGGTGTTGTATTAGGCTAAAGGAAGGCACATTTTTATGTTATCTACTACATTAGTAAGACATTGAATGATATACAATGCAATTATACTACAACTGAATAAAGAATTATTAGCAGTAGTGCATGCTATTGATAAGATCATATTTGCTAAGTTCTAAGGTTATTGTATATATTGATCATGCTACTCTAAAATACCTTTTGTCTAAGAAGGATTCCAAACCAGGCTAATCCATTGGGTTCTTTCATTGTAGGAATTTGATGTCAAGATTAAGAACAGGAAAGGAAGTGAGAATGTTGTAGCGGGCCACTTTTCTTGGTTGAGAAAAACACACAACATGAAGGATGATCCACCTGTGAATAAGGTTTACCTTGATGAAAACATATTGGTCAGTGAAAGTGGTGCTGTCCCATGGTTTGCTGATTTAGAAAAGTACTTAGTTAGTGGGAAGATGCCACTAAACTTGAACTTTGAACAAAAGAAATGATTTCTTCGTGAGGCTAAGTCATATTTTGGGATGTTCCTCTTCTCTTCAAGCAATGTACTAATGGGATGATAAGATGTTGTGTACTAGAAGATGAAATGGAGTCCATACTTCATCCTTGTCACTCAAGAGATTATGGCGGGCACTTTGGAAGTACTAGATTAGCGATGAAAGTTCTCCAATCAGGATTATTTTAGCCTAAACTATTTAAAGATGCAAGACATTTTGTTGAGAGATGTGATCGCTGTCAAAGGGCTAGAAATCGATTAAGGAAAAACAAAATGCCTCTCAACTCTATTCTTGAAGTAGAATTATTTGATGTATGGGGTATAGATTTTATAGGTCCTTTTCCTCCATCAAACTCTAACACTTATATTCTTTTAGTTGTTAATTATGTTTCTAAATGGGTTGAAGTAGTAGCTTCACCTTCGAATGATGCCAAGGTGGTGGTTAAGTTTTTCAAGAAGAATATATTTACCAGATTTGGTACACCTTAGGCAATCATTAGTGATGGAGGGCCTCACTTTTGCAATAGGCAATTTGAAGCCTTATTGGCTAAGTATGGAGTGAAACATAAGGTTGCCATCACTTACCATCCACAAACTAATGGTTAGGCTGAAGTATCCAATTGAGAGATTCTTAAAATTCTAGAAAAGGTAGTAAAACGTAATAGAAAAGATTGGTCTATTCGGTTAGATGCTCTATGGGCTTATAGAACAGTATTCAAGATACTAATTGGCATGTCCCCTTATCAATTAGTGTTTGGAAAGGCTTGCCATCTTCCCCTAAATTAGAGCATAAATATTATTGGGCCATTAAGGATTTGAATTTTGACTTGGAAGCAGGTGGAAAAATGAGACTACAACAACTTATTAAATTAGAAGAAATTAGGAGAGCTTCTTATGAAAATGCCAAAATCCATAAGGAAAAATCCAAAGCATGGCATGATCAGAGAATTGCTTCTAAACCATTTTCTCCTAGACAAAAGGTATTGTTATATGACTCAAGGTTAAAAATTTTCAAAGGAAAATTGAAATTAAGATGGTATGGTCCTTACATAGTGCAAATAGTTTTTCCACACAATGCAATTAAAATTAAGACGGAACACGGGGATCGATTATTTAAAGTTAATGGATGTAGACTGAAATACTATTATGAAGGGGAGTGACTTTGGAAGTCCTCCATCACATTAAGTAAAGAACGAGGAACAAGCGTCTGGCTGTAGACGTTATCCCAAGAGCTTCTATGGAGGCAACCCAAGAATGGGCCAAGTACAAATTCAATTATTCATTATAATCATCGACTGACTAATTGGTGGAAGGAGTTGTCTTTCACTTCTATCTCTTTATTTTTATTCTTATTTTTTTCAACATTGAGGACAAAGTTTAGTTTAAGTGTGGGGGGATGCCTTAATTTTGTACATATTGTTCATGCTCAACTCATGTTTAGATTTAGATATGCATATATATAAATAATGTAGTTTAGTGTAAAAATTTTATTATTCAACATTATATTATTCTTTTGGTTCAATGATAGATACATGTGAATTAGCCTTACCTTTCTTGGAAAAACTTGGTTAATTGATATGAGAAATAAACTGAGTAAATGATTACATTCGAGAGTTGGTTCTAGACCTTATATTGTTTTCACAATCCTTTGGTTTAGATGATTTCAATGAATGTGTTGCACTAGGTAAAATACTTTAATTATAGGAATTTGCATGATGGCTCTGGTTGTTTTAGGTTTGTCTTAGCATTTTTATTTTCTTCTTTAAAAAACATAAATAAATAAATTTGTGCAATGACTACTTTGCTGAGTAACCGGGCCTTTGTAACTCAGTAATTATGAGTGTTCCCATCAAAAGGTGAAGCTAGTTATCTCTCTTTGCATGTTGGCTACTTTGCTGAGTAACCGGGCCTTTGTAATTCAGTAATTATGGGAGTTCACGTGAAAAGGTAAAGCTAGTTATCTTTGTTGCAAACATATATAAACTACAAAAAAAAATTGATTACATTAGTGGAGATGAGGGCAAATGGCAAACATATTTTAACATGAGCTAGAGTGTTGTTTTCTTATTGCATATGAGAAGGATAAGCAAAAGGATTAACTTACACACACACACATATGGAGAGCCTTCTTTTGGGTGTGATTGATTAAAGGGAATTTTTGATTTGATTGACATCTTGTTGCCTCTAGATAGTTTGATTAACAATTATATTAGAACATAATGGAGACTAAATATTTTTGTGTAGTAAAATTTTCTTTGTTGTGACATTTTGCTCAGGACGGGCAAAAGTTTAAGTTTGGGGGTGTGTTAAGTGTTTAAAGGATACAATATTTACCCATGTTTTTAATGTGAATTTGTACTTCTTAGGTATAAGCATTATTAATTATGTGATATTTCTCGTTTTATTCTAGTTAATTAATATTTTATGAGATATGCTTAATTTTGGAGTTTTAATGCAAAAAAATATGAAACAAATTAAGCTTTGAAATTGAAAGGTCATGGTCACCCAATAGTTACTACAAGGATTTCACAAAGATCCATGAGGATGAATGTACATTGCTTTGGTTGCATTTGAGTATGTTGAGGAGTTGGAAATTTAAATGGACATCATAATCAATTAGAATACATTGATTTGTGATTACCTTCGTAGAATTCTTGTATCTTATGGTCATTTTATCTTCTATATAAAGGGGTGGTCATTTGTTGTTTGAGATATCATAACCCTTGGCTTAGAAGTAGTCTAGTTTTTGTAATTCTTTTCTTTTAATAATGAAAAGCAGTTTCTTCTTTATATTGTTTTCTATTTTTATTATGGAGTAATCTTTTATTTTGTTTTAGAGTCGAATAGAACTTAACATGGCTTAATTGAATTCATTCCAACCTCTTACTCTTTTATTTAATCGGATTATTGGAATTATCTTGTTCGTAATGCTAAAAGTACACTGATCTCTTATTTCTTAGATCAAGAGGTTTAATTAGATTTCAGGAGAAATTAATTAGATTAGTCATTGATTATTCATCATACGATGAGTCTTTTGACTTGTTTGTTGTTTTGGGCGGAAGATATAGAACACCGTATGCGACCGTAAGGCAAATCTTAATGTGTTATTTTGTTGATTAATTAATTATCATGATGAGGTAGAAATTTAGGCAAAATAATAGAAGCATGAAGGAGTGAGAGCCACCATGCCATATAATTATTCTAGATTGATAATTTGACGGAATAGAAGATAAGAGTAAAATGTGATGAAGATTAATTTATTGTTAAGGAAAATTTGACTCTAGGAACAAAATTTTTCTTAAAATTTTTCTTAAACTAAAAATCTCTGTTTGTTGTTGTTTTGCTCTTAGTTCTATTTTCTACTATTAACATAAGTAAATTTATTTCTCTGTGGGATGATATTTGAAAATTTATCATTATCTTACTTGTTTAGACCATGCATATTTGCACGTCATTAAAATTATACTAACATCAGTTTATATCAAACACTCAAGTGTCCCTATAAGAGGAACTAGACTGATCACTAGATCTTAGCTAACTCAATCGCGAATCAAATATCTCACTCGATTCCATAATCAAATATCTCACTCGATTCCATAATCAAACAAGGATAGCTACTATGACTCTGCTATGTGCTATGGCTCTTGTAGCTTTCTATAATACCACTAACTACTATTGTAGAGGCTCTTTGTGATGGAATGAAGGCGAGAGCACCTATACATGTATAACGTGTCTCAAGGAGTATGAAAACATACTCTGTATAGAATTGTGGAGTCTACATCTGGTCGGTGGTGCATGCACTAGGTAATGTTTGCTAATCTCAACCATCGAGTAAATATATAGTAAGACTAGTATATGTGGAAGGGTGAGTGTGAAAATACTTGGGTAGAGGCTCAACCCCCTGTCTAACCTCTCTGGTCCTATAGAAAGAGACTAGATCACTCATGGAAAAAAGGTCTCACTCCTCTAGAACTCTAACTAGTATATGTCTCATCCACATGTGGTCTAGTCTGCTGGAAGAGTATATGTCTCATCCACATGTACATCACTTTATCTATGGTGGTGTAAGGGTAATCATAGTAGTCATCCTTGTAATAAAAACTCATATAGGACTCTAGGTGGCTCAAACATATGGGGAGGTCAATGGACATGTGTCAAAGATCATCACGAGTAGACTCCGCCATAGGTGTCCAGCCTATGAAATAACCAATCAATGATGAGCCTAAGAGATGGCTCCTAAGTGGCTCTAATTTAATCAACTAACAATAGGCATGTGTTTTTTGATACCCTACTAGTCATGCACTTCTAAACGGATGGGGGTCAAATGACCCAAAGAGCCATTATCTATCCTTGAGTCTATGGGGACTCATAGTGAGGTTTCACATGTGTCTCATCCGTTCTTCAGTGGGGTGTGACGTACCATTCTAGACCAATTTGTATCAATAATCTTGACTCACATAACTACTCGGTTTATGGTAGACTCTCAAGCAAAACTGTCAGTTAAGATGAGCATACCTGGTGTCCCTCTATTTGCTTTCGACAGTCTAACTGAAGCCTCTGTCTGCGTCGCTCTCAAGCTTGAGTGATGTTGTCTCTTCCAAACTAGTTTGTCATTAGCCACCTGCACTATAAGTCCTAAACAGTTTCACGAAAGTACCTCTTATACTTGGGGCAAAGGCTCAATCTCATGTCATTAGGTAAGGACCTAATCGTGCTGGCGAAGAGCAAACAAAACATGGTCTATCTAAAAGACACTCGCTCACTAAACCCATCTTTTATGCCAAAATTCTAATATGAGTCAAACTTCTTTTAATAGCTGGAGGCATTCTGGATGTCTAACTATTTACATAATTTGTATACCCTGGTTATAAGTCATACATCTACTATTATGCTGACTGAACAATCTAACCACTATGGCCACCCCATCTAGATATCATACTATCATGTTCTCTAAGTTTGTCCATGCACATTTTTTTGATGACTATCACTAATGCTGGTGGATGATACCTATAAGACCGTCACTAACACTATCTTGCAATACACATTTGACCCAAAAATATCAAGTCAAGGCGATGGTACGCAAGATGGCTAATGAAGTCAATCATGTGCCATTACATCCAAATAATTCTAGTGTGCATAACTTTTCTCTGCCCGAATGATGTTAGCATAGCTATATGTTGTCCTCAAGACTCTACTTTGCTTCAAAACTATGACATGTGGTCTCTGTGCAATGATAAGAACATCCTCAAGTAGTTGTCATCTTGTACGGTGAGGTAACTACGTGGCCCATACTTCTATAATAACTATTCCATTCAGTCAGCATAGTGCAATATACAAACGGTGGTTGTAAATCCAGATGGCAATAATGTGCATTCAGTTGGTGGTAGTACCGCGATCAGTGGTTGGGCAACTCAGAAGGTAGTTGTGCATTACAGACAGCAGTTGTAATACTTAGACGTTGGTTGTGTAACTCAGACGGTGGTTGTGCTACTCGAACGACGATTGTGCTATCTATGTGCTGAAGCCTAATCCTGATCATGTATATTGTGAACCCATTATTGTCTCTATCATGTTTATCTCATGTGTCTATTCCCTCGAGGTAGCTGATATCAACTCAGCTCAAGTTATCTAACCACGCATATCTGATCCGGAGATGTTTGGATCATAGTGATGACACGTACGATGGAAAGATAATGTTAAGCCCCCACTGGTCTCTTGATGCTTCACATACTCCTGGCCACTATTCATCTGAACTTCAATTGACTAAGCATGTGGACACTCTTAGTAGTCCAAATCTCTACCAGAGTAAAGGGAAGGACAATTGTCCAAACTTATCATGGCATGAGATCGATGTTGGCATCTACTAAAATTATAATCTCATTTTTCATAACTTATATAACCATTAACGTTGAAACATGCACTGTTCAGGTCTGACTCAGCTCACAATATGAAATCTTAAGAAAATTCATATCGACTTGGCTAAGGACAACTCCACACACTTAGCTCAAAATAAAATTCTTCCATCTCAATCAACCAAGACATGGCTTTGATACCAATTTGTAATACCCCGATTTTGGTTCACCTAAGATCTAAATAAAAAATGTTGCAATCGAGTCGAATCATGTTCAAAGTTGTCGATCGGTATGGCTCGATCAAGGAAATAGATCGAAACAACCTTCTTAGTGTCATGAGAATGGAAGACACCGTTAAATACATGTCAAGACACATCGAATATAAATGAAAGAAAGTAAATAACTACACTGAGCGAAAGTGTGTGTAGCATTTATCTATTCTCTCACCAAAGTTAACTAAAGATTTCAAGACCTACATATATTATATGAAAAATGTAAGTAACGAATATTATTGGTCTGAAAAATCACTAATATAAATTGGCAAATGGGTATTCCATTACCTACAATAACTTATGAAACTTCAAGATTGCCTCACACTGGGTGGTAAGCAAACATACTTCAGCAAGTGCCGGCTAGCATGCACGTCTTATAATCATATTCATATATACAATGCTTATGTCCTCACATCTTCCATATCACTTACCACAGTACTCAAGTGGCAAAAAAAACAGTTAAGTTGGTGCCACGAATTCAAAAAATATGTTGTGTTATGCATTACCCTCATACACAGCACTACCTCAGGGTTTGGAGGAGTACTAGTGTGATTCATAAATATCTCCATACCACTCACTCTCTTATTCATGAAATCCGTTAATATGCACGTACTTATATAATAGACTTAGGATAGAGGTTTGTATCATATATTTCTAAAACTTTAATTCAAAAACCAACAAGGGGTCTCATTCTTCTGGTTTTATTAAATATGTGTAAAAACACAGCTAAATAGCCTTATATGGGAGGGATAAAATAAAATGCCACCGATGTTGTCTTACATATAAAACACGATTAAACTCAACATGCAAGGAGTCAAGCAGAGAGGGAGAACCCTACAGACCTATGGTCCAAACTCCAAACGTATCAGCACATCTACAGTGAGCTCGGACTCCAAGACCTAGATCGGAACCCACTACTAAGTAAAGTAATTACATCTTTACAAGATACATGTTCGTGGTATGTGCTTACATCATCAGTACAATGTAATAAAGAAAGCACTGTTAACAAGCCTAGAACTAAACACATGGCAGGTAAATTGAGACATAATAATAATAAAAATAAATAAATAAATACATAAACAAATAAATTTACTCATAGGTAAGTAAGTAAATAATAAGTAAATGATCATAAATACTCTAATAATGTAATAATAATATAATTATACTATATAAATACACGGTTAAATAAGAGTAAATATCATATAAACTCGTGTTAGTAAACATATAAATAATTAAATAAACAAACAAACAATTAATTAATTAATTAATTAATTAATTAATTGACTAATATTAATTAATAATAAAGAATAATAATACAAATATCAAATATATGAGCATACGACTAAATACATATAAATAATAACACAAGTAGGAAAAAAATTAATAAACAATCAATTAATTGAATAAAATAAGATAAATACATTCAATAAAAAATAATTAGTCACATAATCATTCATCATAATCATCAAATATATACATAACAAGAAATGAATAATCATAAATAAATAAACAAATAAAATAATTAATAAATAATGAAAAAAAACTCATAATATCAAAACATACTAAACAATGTGAATATGCATCTAAACTAATGTATAGGTTCTCAAATTATAAAAAACGGTCGAGAAACGGCTTAAAATGAGCTGAACTCCACCGAAGCAAGGTAAACCAAACTGAGTCGAAAGTACTGAACCAATCCGATCTGGGTTAAATAAACAGCTGGGTTGACTTGGCAGACATGACCACTTGGTGGTCATGACACAGACATGATACCTGGCAGACTCGGCATGGGCAGGTGGATGCAGGCACGACCATGCGGACCTGACATGGGCAGGCAAGTAAACGGGCCGAACATGAGGGATGGAGGTTCCCATCACCGGAGAATGCCAACGGCGGCATGACTGGGTTTGCCGCCACTCAGGATCAGAAGGTGGAGTCAAGGTGAAGGTGGTGGTGGTGATGACCGGCAGATTCTAGCCACTGGCTGGACGAAACATAGCAAGCAAAGGGGGATGGATCGCCACTGGATAGGGGGACGTTGGCGGTGGCGGTAGAGGCCGCTGTAGTCTTCGTGTCTTGTCTCAAAATGGAGATCTCACCGAATAGAACCTGTAGGGGTGGTCGGATTGGCTGGTGGTGGCTTGCTGGTGCTGAAAAATTGTTCGAATGGCGACGGTGGAAGTAGGTTGTAAAAACTCTCTCGCCAGCGGCGGCACTGGGGGTCGTGAGAGGTACAACTGGAAAGCCGGCCACGAGGAGGTCATGGGGGTGTCCGTCCGGTGGCTGGGGAAGAGGCGTAGACTCGTTGGCGGCAAGCGAAGTGGCAGCGGCGCTAAAGGGTGTAAATTTAGAAATTGTGAAAGATGTGGAACTATAACATGGTGAAGATAAGGTTGAGTGTACGGTTCAGATCTTGCCATGGGCACGATCTGGACGACTGACAACTTGTGACATAGTGGGACCCCCTTATGGGTATATGAAATATATATATGGGCAAAAAGCTCAGATCAAGACCATCTAAAGCGTTGGGTCCAACAACCCGTTATAGAAGGAGAAAATTGCGTTCAGAATTTCTATAACCCGTTCAGGGTTTCAAGGCCAATTTTCCCTTTTGAAACCCTGAACGCAATTGGCCTTGAAACCCTGAACACAATCGAGCTGGGCCTGCAAGTGGCACAATCCGATGATCTGAAATCCTTATAATGGATGCAATGAGATACCTTGAAAATCCAAAATGGATACTAAACGCTTCAATGTCGTAGATATAGGCTTCAAATCCTGGCTAACTCAAAAAGATCATATATATACCTCGTGTATACATTGTTAACTCATGCTCTACTATATTATAACTGAAATTATTATATGCATGTTGGGCATACTTAGCCTCCATAATATACCCATATGGCCATCTGGGCCCCATACTTATATCTTGAAAATTGGTCTAATTTGAGCTCGATCGAACCAACTCGATATTGACCCTAACAAGGCAAAACAAAAATTGGGTAAAACCCTAACCCAAAAATGGTGTTTTACACAATTGTTGAAAAACAATATTTGAAAACCTCACCCAGATCTTGTAACACTGCTACTCCTTCATTGGATGGGGCTGCTTCAAGCATTCATTGACTGCCAATTTAAGAAAACTAATTAGCAATCAAGCCAACCATGATTACTATGTTCTGTCAGTCTACTCAGTTTAATGGCTTGGCTCATTAGAAATATGGTTTCTTAGAAATTTACAATACTTTCAATCACAACGAAGTGTCCAATGAAGAAATATGGTTTAGACTCTTTCCTTTTCTTTAATCAGCTAGGATAAGAGTTGTCTAATATCCTTCCTTCTAAATCAATCACCACCTGGGATGAAATGGCCTAGAAAATATTAGAGAAGTCTTTTTGTTACGACCTGATCTAAGCGTAAAATGATGGGCCAAGTCATTAAATCAAAAGTTGTTCATCAAAGTTGAAGATTTTAAACTAATCTCCACTAATATACTAA
The DNA here is from genome assembly GCA_033002965.1 of Piper betle. Lineage (NCBI taxonomy): Eukaryota > Viridiplantae > Streptophyta > Magnoliopsida > Piperales > Piperaceae > Piper > Piper betle. The sequence continues at coordinate 22,941 of JAURVB010010252.1, read as the reverse complement.
ATTTTACTCTGATAAGTATTAGAAGCGGGAATAACTAACTTGTTATAAAAAGTGGGTCATGAGCCATCTACATCATGTACACCCAATCATCCGACCCAGTCACGAGCATAAACTGACAAGCCTATTCATTTCTTCAAAATAGTTAGCCCAAGCTCAAGATCTGTCGTCCAACCCTACTAATATACCATAGCTTAACCATGAGCCAAGGAAGGGAATTCTGGAGATAGAATTTTCTAAGGTGAGTGTATTGTGATATCCCTAAATTAGTCTCACGTCTAATTCATACCGAGTTAAGATCTGGTATATTAGTAGGATCGGACTATCGATCTTCAACTTGGACTAGCCATTTTTAAGAAATGACTTAGACAAATTAGTTTATACTTGGGTTAAGTTGTTAAAATTTTCCTAAAGGGAAGACAATACCACTAAGAAGGGATGTTAGGCTTTAGGGTTTAGGAGCAAATCAAACATTGTATGAGCCATAGGAGTACTATAAAAGTAGTTATTGAGAAAATATCCTGATCATGCTCTACGTGATTGACTTCAATTGAAAATACTCTATAATGGGTTGAATCCAAGCACAAGGAATAGTGGATGTGGCCTCTGAAGACATGAACAAATAACTAATGTCCGGTTGAGTGACATCCAACTAGAAGATTAGAAGTGGTCCAAAATGAGGTTCCTTACAGTACAATGTTCGCCCCAACTTAAAAAGCTAATTGTAATATCTGGCCACTTTGCCAATTTATCTTAGTTTATGTTTCCTTCTTTTGAGTAAGATATAGCTATAGACAATTCTTAATCTTTTAGCACATAAAATTTTTTTATTGTATAAGTTAGTCTCAACTAATGAAAAATACTTTGAATTATATAATTATGTGCTAATTATATAGAGTCTAGCTAAATAGGATTTTTGTTTACCGCTCAATTATGAAAGGGGGGTTAAACAAGCAAGAGAAATCCATAGAGATTAGTTGTCGAATAAGCTTTTATCTTTGCTAGATAAGATGGATACTGTCCCACATGTACCAATTCTATATCCCTAATTATTTGGTAGACTAGTTTTCAAGTCTAATGTGTGCACTTAGGCACGTATGTACACAATTAACTTGAAGTCTATCATTATTACTTGTCAACCGGTTGAGTTTTACTCTATGGCCAGATTTAGACATTGTGTAAAACCACAGTTCGAGTGAGCTCGAGCCAAACTAGTTTTCAGATTATAAGTATGAGCCTAGATGGCCATATGAGTATATTATACTGGCTGAATATGACATGCAGATTAAAGATCTAGATAACAGCACCAATTGAGGTATACATATTTGGTTGTATAGTTAGCCAGGATTTTAGGCCTAGATATAGGCTGGTGTAGCGTTTAGTATCCATATGGGAGTTTTTTAGTATATCATTTCATGCATCACAGGGAATTTAGACCATCGGATTGTGCCCTGTGGGCCTAGCTCGATTGCGTTTAGAGTTTTGAGGTATATTTAGCCTTCCTGCCTCGATTCCCTCATATAAAGTCATTTTTACGACTCGAGTTAGTTTTGACTTTGGACAGTCTTGATCGAGCTTTCCGTCCATAAGTATATTGTATGTATCCATTGGTAAACCCTACTAGGCCACTGAGTTGTCAAATGCTCAGATCGTGCCGTGTGGCAAAATCTAAGTCGTCCTTTCAACCCTAACTTCACATATAGATTTTGAGGTTTTCTCCTATTTTGAGTGTTTTCCACCTTACTGCCGTTGCCACTTGGGCTCACCCCCAATGAGACCCCGGCCCTCCTTGAGCTACCCATTATGTACGGTCGTGACCATCTCGGGGCCGGCTTTGCATTCATACCACTCACGACCTCTGACGCCACCTCGTTTCTATCATTGTTCATCATCGCCGCCACCACCGTTTGGGCCATTTTCCGGCGCCGGTGAGCCACTACCAGCCGATCCGACCACCCCTATGGCTTCCCCTCACTGAGATCTACAGCTTAGGACCAACATCATCCACCCCCACAGCCACAATCGCCGCCAGTGACGTGACCACACACGGCGGTGATGCCGCCCCTTTCGACCATTTTTCGGCTGACCAGCAGCCAGACTCCACTGGCCATCACCGAAATCACATTCCTCATCCACCCCCCTGTCGATCCCAATCGGCAGCGGCCCTAGCCATGCCACTGTTGGCGTTCTCTGGCGACGGGTATCGCCACCCTTTGTCTTGCCCATTTGCCCATTCGCTCGATTCGTGGGTCCGCCTGCCCACACCGCATCCGCCTGCCCGAGTTCACTAGTCAGAGTATGCCCATCTTGTTCATGTCCCCTAACCACATCCCAGCCCATTTTCTAGCCCGGGTTGGTTCATCACTTTCGGTTTAGTCTGGTTTAGCTTGGTTTGGTCTGGTTCAACCCATTTTCATCCGTTATTGCAGCATTTTTGGTAATTTGAGAACTTCTATATTAGTTTAGATGTATATTCACATTGTTTAGTATGATTGGATGTTATAATTATTTTTCCTTATTTATTGTTTTATTCAATTATTATATTATTTAATTATTTATTTATTTGTATTTATATGTATATCATATATGATGAAAGTTTAGATGATTATTTGTTATTATTAATATTAGTCTTATTATTTTTATTAAATTGTAAATTTATTTATTTATATATTTATTTATCTATTTGTATGTTCACGTGCCTATTATTATTTATTTGTATTTGATTATGCATTCTTACATTGTATAACTATGATATTATTATTATTCATGTTAATGAATATTAACAATTTATTTATTGAATTATTATTTAATTATTTAATTATTTATGTGTTTATTAACACAAGTATATATGATATTTTTACTCGTGTTTACCTGTATATTTATGTATTGTAATTATATTATTATTTTATGATTATGGTATTATTTATGTTCATGTATTATTATTTACATAATTATCTATGTGCATATTTATTTGTTTACTCATTATTACTATGTCTTGATTTGCGTGCTAAACAATGTTTAGTTATAGGTTTGTTAGCATTATTTTCATTATTAGCATATATTGATGATATGAGTACACACTACAAGCATGCATAATATAGAGATGTTAGTATTTTACTTAGTAGTAGGTTCCGATGTGGTTTCGGAGTCCGAGCTCACCGTAGATGTGCTGATACACTTCGAGCTTGGACCACTGGTCCGTAGGACTCTATCTCTTTGCTTGACTCCTTGCTAGTAGAGTTTGATCGTATTTTATACGTACAACGACGTCAATGGAGTTTTATCGGATCCCTTTGATGTCGGGCCATTTACTCATATTTTCCATGCATGTTTAATAAAACTACAAGGATGATATCTCTTTTTGGTTTTCAAATTTAAGCTCCAAAAATTAATGATAGAAGCCTTTTTCCTAAACCTATTATATGAATATGCGCATTTTTACAGATTTTCACGAATAAGAGAGTGAGCGGTATGGAGATATGTTTGAATCACACTAGAACTCTTTCAAATGATGAGGAAGTGAGGTGTATGATGGTCTTGCGTAATGTAGCGCATTTTCGGAAAGAGTGGCACTAACTTTATTGTTCCTTTTGCAACTCGAGTACCGTGGCGGGTGATATGGAAGATGTGAGGGTGTAAACGCTGTATGTATACATGAATATGATTATGAGCTGCTCATGAGAGCTAAAAATTACTTAAGTGTATTTGCTTACCACCCAGTGTGAGGCAATCTTGACGTTTCATAAGTTTTCATGGGTAATGGAATACCCATTTACCAGGTTATTTTAGTTATTTTTCAGACCAGTAACATTCGGTAATGACGTTTTTCATATAATATATGTAGCTCATGCAAATCTTAAGTCGACTTTGGTGAGAGGATAAATAAACATAACACACACTTAGGCTCAGCAAAATTATTTACTTTCTTACATTTATTTATGTTCGATGTATTTTGATGTGTATTTAATAATGTCTTCATTCTCATGACACCAATAAGGTTGTTTCGATATATTTCATTGATCGAGTCGTACCGACTGACAACTTTAAACATGACTCTATTTGATCGTAACATTTCTGATTCGGTTCTTAAGTGAAATAAATTTGGGGTGTTACGCATTAGATGTCTATGGGTTTGTCCACTTAAGTTGTCAATGCAAGGGGTTTAAGGGTAAATTAGTCTGTGTAGATGTTTTAGAACATGTTCCAGGAATAGTAGAAGGCCAAAAGTATACAAAGTGAACATTTGCGATGAATTGCATTATTAGTAACACAATCCGTAATCGGCATATTCACTCTAGGTCATCTCTTTCTCTAGCTGACTTCTCTCTCTACTCTTTTCTAGATCGGCACCTATCTCTTGTTGGAGATTGTGTGAAGATTTTGGTGAAATGTTTTAGGCTTTTACACCAAAAAAGAGGTTAGTAATCTCAACTAAAGCATGTTCATTATATAAATTCATGCATCATGATCAAGTTTCATGCTTTGTTTAATGTTCTATGCTATCTACATGTATGTTTTGATGTTCTATGCTTGTATAACTTGTTAAGACAATGTTTAAGATGTTAATTAATGTTTAGAATCTCTGTGTATAAATTTTACATGTAATTCTAATGATTTAACTTAGTTCTAGAATCATGTTGTTGAAAAATAGCGAGTTTAGAACATGTTCATCATTGTTTTAATCTTTTCCCAGAATAAAAAACATGAAAAAGTAGGTTAAAATACTTTAGATTAAGAACTTGCACAACCCTTGTTTTCCAAGAGCCAGTGTCGTTACACTTAAAGCCATGCAGTTGGCACAGTGGCACTTGAGCCCTAAACCTTTTTTCATGTTTAGTTGATAAAGTTGATCGGTGTATGCTATGTTAAGTATTATGTAATCATTGTATAATGTTTGTATGATGATGTTAACATATTATTAATGCTTGTAACGTGTTGTATGTAGTCATAATTGTCATGCATGTCATGACATATCATTAGACATGGGTAGACTAGTCTAGATTATAATAAATGTTAATTATCATCAAGAGTAGTAGAAGACTTGGAGCTCATCAACAAACTGATGAGGTCCGTGTTTAGTTGTTATTTTGCGAGTTTTCTGATCAGCTACTTTACATGATTAATCAGTTATTTATCCTTGCTTATGTTATGTTAATCAACATGTCGTATGTTTTGTATAGCATATGTTCTTATGCACTAGTTTTCAATTTTTACTTTACGTACCAAGGTACGCTAGTTTAACTAGTTGCATAAGAGTGTTACATTGGATGGTACAGTCCTTTTGCAAGGAGTGTTACCTGAGGACCCCACCCTAGGCCACTATTTGACAACACATGTTATCACTTGCAATTTACCATGTGGATTTAGTAGATGAGCGCTACTTCTCCTTAGGAGTTTAGATGCAAAGCTCAACAACCCACCTAGGCACAACACTTATCTAAAATAGACTAGGCATCTAGACATTCATGTACCTATGTACACCAACAGTCTATAGCTAGTATCTTAATTTTCTTGACATGTTGTGTTTGTTCTTAAGCTATTACCGTAGGGATCGAAAGGCCAATGGCTATTTTAGTTTTATTAGTGAAATCAACCTAGGTTGATGAAGGCATATAGTAAGTTTTTAGCTAGTTTTTATAAGTCTCAAGGATCCGACTCTGTATACGTCATAAATACGAAGGACTAGTTAATTTTTTCATTAATTTATTTTACTTTTAGTATTACAATTTTCCATAAGCCTTAATTGTAAACTACAAGACTAACTAGTAAGTCATAAGGGTGGAATTTAACTAAGTGTCAAGGATGGATAACCAAGTTAAAGAAAGTATTTTATTTATGTTAAGTAAATTGTAATACATGGTCATGTTAATAATTAATGTTTAAGTTATTTTTGATCGATGATTAGTCGAGTTTTATCGTGTTTAATTAATGTAGTTTAGTCTTATTTTCTTACTTATTTTAAACTACATATGTAAGTATTGGACTTAGTGCCTTTGAGAGACAAAATAGACATGTTTGCATGTATGCAAGTACTAGAACATAGGAGTGATGGGATGAAGATTTTCAGCATAAGTTCTTGTTTTTATATTATTTACTGATTTAATACTCTTTATCTAGTGGACCTTTTTGAGATTGATATTATATTAGCAATATATTTTATGAACATAAAGACTTATGTGTTAGTGACTAAGTTGGAAAGTGATCGACGGACTTATTAGTATGTTCCACTTAATCATACTTAGTAGGATTTATACATGTTAGAATTGAGGTCGTTACAAGTTGGGCTTAGTACGACTTTACTAGCATATTGCTGCATATATTTCTCCTTGTTGAAATACCACTATATCATACCCCATCCCTTATAATATAGATTAACATGGTTGACTAAAATGCTACAAAGGAATTTTTGTTTTCTCATTGTGTTTTGTTGGGCGAAATGGCCAATAGGATCACCAATCAATTGTTGCTGCTTTAGAATGAGTAACTGCAGCTTCAACAATAGTTTGATCATCTTATGGTTGCGATGGGCAACATGAGCTAGAACTTTTAGGCTACTCAAGATACATATTCAGTAGTTCTTAGCCAATGAGGAGGCCAGCCACAAGGAGTACAGCTCCCACAAAAGTTGGCTATCTTAGAGGACCCTCCAGTGGCCAAGAATGTTGAGAATCCAGTTCTTCTTGCTAGACCAGTTCATCAATGACTTTTTACTCTTGAAAGTTTATTAAGAATGGTGCAAGGGCACCAAAGGAACTACAAAGCCTGAGAAAGCTATATCACAGACACTGAATATACTCAAGACATTCAAGCTGGGGAGGTAGTTTAAAGAACTAACTTTGTTAGTAGACAATTTGATACCATTACTTGGGTAGAGTTCATTGATGTATTCAACAATACGTACTATTCCAAACAAGTTCGTGAGTAAAAAGGCATCAGAGTTCATGAATTTGAAGTAAGACAAGTACCAGACGGTGAGGGAATATGAGTAGTTCGTTCATGTTCAATGGTTTGCTCCATCATTATGGATTACAAAGGAAGCCCACATGAGCAAGTTTGTACAAGGACTCTGGTTTGCACTAAGGACTGTGTGACCAGTCAAGGATCTAGAACCCTACCTCTAGCAATCATAATGCATACAACTAGTAAGAGAACATATTCATATATGTCATATAGACTTGTTATAGAGATAAGTCTAAAACCTAGAAGTATTAGATCCACAACTAATTGTAAGTACACTGAATAGCAATGAAACACTATTTGTAGTGTGAGAAATTTGCTTCGTAGGGATGGATTAGTTGTTTAAAAACTATTTAATCATAGATTTTAATAGGAAGAAGGTGTATTTATGTGGGGATGTGATAAGTAGTATTGAACTCCTGATTGTGGGAGAAAGTGTAGAGAGTGATCCATAAATCATCTCCTATAACAAGGGAACAAAGAATATGTAAAAAGGATGTCAAGGCTTCCTAACAAGTGAGATAGAAATGCCGAAAGAGTCCAAGGAGACCAATCCATCTTCTTTAAAGATTGTGTTGATATTCTTGGATGTCTTTCTAGAAGAATTGTTAGGCTTACCACCAGAAAGAGAATTGAAGTTTTTCCTTCGACTTATTATCGAGGACTATTCTATAACAAAGGAACTCTATAGAAAGGCACTCGAAATACTGACAAAAAACCAATTTTTTGCCAAGTTCAATAAATGTGACTTTTGGATGGAAAAAGTTTTATTCCTTGATCATTTTATCTCCAAAGATGGCATTGTAGTAGACCCATCTAAAGTGGTAGCAGTTATCAAGTAAAATCAGCCAAAGAATGTCATTGAAGTCAGAAGCTTCTTAGGATTTGCAGGGAACTATAGGAGATTCATCGAGGATTTTTCTACCCTTGAAATTCTACCAACTTCTCTGAGAAAGAATGATAAGAACTTTACATAGGATTAAGCATGTGAGAAGAGTTTTTAGACACTAAAGGGATGCATTAAAATCCTTAGTCTTACGTTGCCTCAAGGAGTGGAAGACTTTGTCATTTATATAGATGTTTCTAACCAAGGTTATCAAATTGATAAGGTTGTAGCTTATGCTTCTATACAGCTGAAAGTGCATGAAAAGAACTACCCTACTCATGATCTAGAATTAGGAGCCTAAATTTTTGCAGTCAAAGGGTGGAGAGACCACCGTTGTGGAGCTAAATTTGAGGTTTTACTAATCATAAAGTTTCAAATATACCTTTACTCAACAAGACTTGAACCATGGAAAACAAGGTGGTAGAATTCATCAACGACTATGAATTTAGAGTAGAATATCATCCAAAAAGGCTAATGTTGTAGTTGATGCACTAAGTAGAAATCCACAAGTAAAAATCTCTAACATAATGGTGACACAATGGAAATTGATGGAATATGTCATTGTGGTGAATTGAGTGTGCAAGATGAATTCTCACTTTGCTAGTATAATTATCTCTAATGACTTAGTTAACCAAATCAATGTGGGTCAAGAAATGAATGAAGAGCTACAAGGTTTTCTTACTTCTCTTATCTTTGTCAAGAAGGGGTAAGATGAATTAATTAGATTTGAAGGTTGACTGTGTCCCAAGAAATGAAGATTTTAGAAATGACATCCTACAAGAAGCACATCATTCACCTCGGAGTCACCAATATATGAAAAAGATGTATTAGTGGCTAGGTCTTAAAAAGAATGCAGCTGAATTCTTGGCAAAGTGTTTCAAATGTTTAGAAGTTAAGTTTGAACACCAACGACCTGCAGGATAGCTCCAACTCCTTGAAGTTCCAACCTAGAAATGGGAGGATATAACTTGTGATTTTATAGTTGAACTGTATAGAACAAAGAAAGGATGTGATGGAATATGGGTAGTAGTAAATAGACTTATAAAATCTGCTCAATTTTTTCCAATGAAGATAACTCTGAGTATGGACAAATTAGTTCAACTCTACATGGACAATATTGTAAGATAGCATGGAACACCAGTAGCCATAGGATTTGATAAAGATGCAAGATTTAGTGCTAGAGCAAGGAAGGAATTGCAAGAAGTAATTAGTGCAGAGTTAAAGTTTAGTATAACATTCCATCCTCACATTGATAGACAGTTAGATAGGAGAAATTATGAAATGGGACAAATGGTCAAGAGAAATCTATAGAGATTAGTTGTCAGACAAGCTTTTAGCTTTGCTAAACAAGATGGACATGGTCACTCATGTACCAATTCGATATCCTTAATCGTTAGTTCGACTAGTTTTTGAGTCTAATGTGTGGGCTTAGACACTAATTTAAATGACTAGGTGATTTTATTGGACGTCTAACATTATTACTCGTCCAACTGTTGAGTTTTGCTCTAGGGTGAGATTTGGACATTGGATGTCGGTGGGATTGTCCACTTAAGTTGTCCGTGCATGAGGTTTAAGGGTAGTCTGTGGAGAATATTTAGAGGAATAGGAGAAGGCCTAAAGTATATAAAGAGAACATTTAGGATGAATTGCATTATTTGCAGCACAAGCCCTAATCACCATCTTCTCTCTTGGTCGTCTCTTTCTCTAGCTGCCTTCTCTCTCTTTCTCTCTCAGATCACCACCTATCTCTTGTTGGAGACTGTGTGAGGATTTTGTTGAGAGGTTCTAGGCGTTTTTGCCAAAAAAGAGGTTAGTAATCTCAGATAAAACATTTTCATAATGTAGATTTATGCATCATGATCATGTTTCATGCTTTGTTCAATGTTCTATGTTATCTACATGTATGCTTTCATGTTCTATGCTTGTATAACATGTTAAAACAATGTTTTAGATGTTAATTTATGTTTAGATTCTTTTAATATAAGTTTTACATTTAATTCTAATGATTTAACTAAGTTCAAGAATCATGTCGTTGAAAAAAATGTGTTTAGAACATGTTCACCACGATTTTAATTTTTCCCTAAATAAAAGTCATGAAAAAAGTGGGTTAAAACATGTCAGATTAAAAACATGCTACAACCTTTGCTTTGTTATTTAGAGCATGAAAATCATGTTTTTCTCAGACAAAAAATCAAACTTAAAACAAAATAGATAAAGATATTTGGATGAGAAACCCTAGCACCAGCATCGCAGCACTGGCCAGCAACACCGCTGCGTTGGGGATAGAGAAGAATAAGAATGCAGGACACAGCACTGCAGCTTTCATGCCCGAGGCACATGACACTGCCACCTTCATAAAAATTTGAAATTGCTTAACGATTGCCACTACACTAACCATCTCGATTATCAATGTTGTGCCACTACGGAATTTGTTTTTCATGTTTATTTGATAAAGTTGATCGATCTATGCTATGTTTACTATTATGTAATCACTATATGAAGTTTGTATAATTATGTTAACATATTATTAATGCTTGTAACATGTTATATGCAATTATAACCATCCTGCATGTCACGGCATATCATATAGACATGGGCTCACTAGTATGGAGCAATACATGTTAATTATCAGCCAGAGAAGTATCAGTTCTAGTAGCTTAGACTTGGAGCTCGACAGCAAGTTGATCAGGTCTATGTTTAGTCATTAATTTGGGAGTTTTATAATGGTTGATCAGGTCTATGTTTAGTCTTATGTATCTTGGCTTTAACATCCCTTTAGATCGAAATCTGACTACACCTATAGTCAGGGATACTTTCAAATAAACTTTGTCTCCCACTATAAATTGAAGTTCTTTCCTTCTGATATCAGCATCACCCTTTTATTTATCTTGATCTACTTTCATTCTTTGCTTAATGGTATTCACCTTCTCTGTTGTTTCTTGCAATAATTGTGGACCAACTGCAGCTACATCTTGTGATTACAGCAAGCATGTAGGCAATCTGCATGTCTTCTATATAAAGCCTTAAAAAGGAGTCATTCCTATGCTTACTTGATAGGAGTCATTGTAGGTGAATTCCAGTAGTGATAAATTCTGGTTCGAATTACTCCCCCAATCTATAATACAAGACTGAAGCAAGTCTTTTAAGTTTTGTATTGTTCTCTTACTTTGACCATGGGTATGAGAGTGATATGTTGTACTCAATTTTATTTATGTTCTCATTGATTATGGAAAAGTTCTCCATGAATGAGAAGTAAACAATGCATCTCAGTCAAACACAATTGCCCATATATAATTTAGTAAATTGTTCACCTGTCCTTGTGGCTTCAACTAGAATTAAATGTACTCATTTTGTCAATCAGTCAACTACAACCCAAATAGAATGATTTTTGCTCAATGATTTTGGGAATACTAATACAAAATCATAAGTAGCACACTCCCACTTCCAATTTGGTACAAATAGTGGTTTTAATCAGCCACCAAGCAATTGATGTTCAGCTCTAACCTGTTCACATGTTAGATACTTGGACACAAAATCTGTCACATCCTTTTCTTAGCAATTTTCCGATAAGTACACTTCATATGCTAATACATCTTTGTTATTCCTTGGTGAAAAGAAAATTTAGATCGATGTGCCACCTCCAATATAAACTTTCTCAAATTTTCATCCTTATGAACACATAGGCTTCCTCTAAATCTTTTCACACCCTAATCATCTATGTTTATGTCAGTTGATTTCTCTATGAATTCTGCCAATTCTTTATCATCAACTCCTGTCATTTTCACTTATTCTATCAAATCGTTTGACATCACAAGGTTTGCTAACAATCCACTAACATGCAAAACTGGTTTAATTGCAATGAACTCTTCGAACATAGCCTATAATCTCGAAATTCATTGATGAAGAGATTGTCTTTCCTTTCCTCTTTGCATGTTAATCTAGCTATTGGATTGGTTATTAAGGAAAAAATCATTATTAAATATTGTATAATATCCTATCAATCCATGAAAACTTTGAATATCAGTGGCAGTCTTTCGTATAGGCTATTCAATCACTACTTAAATCTTAGCTAGATCAACTAACACACCTTTCTTGTAAATTGTGTTCCAAAAAGTTCACATCTTTTAAACAAAATTCACACTTGGAAAATTTTGCATTCAGCTCGTTATCCTTCATCACTTGAAGAGTTGTCCTCAGATAGATTTCATGATAATGCTCATTATCAGAAGATACTAGAATATCATCAATGGGCACAATTATGAATTTATAGAAATAAGGATGATATACCCTATTCATCAAAGACACGAATGTTACAAGTGTATTTGTCAATCCAAAAGGAATTATTACAAATTCATAATGGGTATACATTGTTCTGCATGTCATTTTAGGAATATTCTCATCCTTCACACATAGTTGGTGATAGTTAGGACGAAGATCAATCTTGGAAAATACTCCAATTGTTCTCAATTGATCGAAAAATCATCAATCCTTGGTAAAAGATATTGATTCTTGATGGTCACTTGATTGAGTTGTTGGTAATCAATACACAATCAAGGTGAACCATCTTTCTTTTCAACAAACAATATTGGTGCACCCCAAAGAGATGTAGTAAGATGAATAAATCATGGTTGAACCAATTCTTTGATCTGTGATTTCAATTATTTAAGTTCTGCTGGCACCATTTTGTATGGAGCTCTAGAAATTATCTCAGAATCCTAAGCTACATCTTGGTGGAGGTACCCCTGGCAATTCTCTAGGAATTACATCCATAAATTCAGACACCACTGGGATAAAAGTTATTCCTTTGGATTCCTCACATGAGTCAATCAAACGTGCAATATAAGATCTACAACCTTGACCAATGAACTTGAGCACTTTGGCATATGATATAATACTTAAGGACTTGTCTAATAAAAATTTTAAGCACCCACTTTCTCTCACAATTTAGGAATGTTTAGGTCTTTCCCAACCAATCCATCCCTGATATTACTTCGAATTCCCTTAACTCAATTACATCAAGATCCCACACATAGGTCTCTCCTTGAATTTTAAACTCTAGACTCCATACCCCTAGTGAGTACATAATTCTCACATTCAGGCTTACCTCTCATAGACATAATTCTCAATGGGTAAGGTAAAGTTGATGGTTTTAAGGCTAACTTCATTACTATTCTAGGTGTTATAAATAATGAGTACAACCTTATCAAATAATACAAGAATCTTAAAATTTTGTATTAGAATTGTACCTCGAACCACTCGCTTCTCATTGTCATCCTCCTTTACAAGTTCCATGTGGATCTTGCCCTTGCCTTTGTCATCCTGAGGAAGCTTGTTTTCAGACTTGTCTTGCTACTCTTTCTTAGGTGGAAACTTGCAATCTTTCTTGATATGTCCCAACTTCCCATAGTTAAAACATTTAACTGGTGAAGGACAACAACCAATATGTTCTCCACCACAATTTCGACACTTGTAGGTATAGCTCTTCCCATCATGCTTCCTCTTGTTAGGATTGTTACCAACCCTTGCTACCAAGAAGAACTCACCACACTAGGTGTAGAGATAGCGGTGATCGTACTTGCCTTCTTGGCCATCATCTCTTGCTCCAAAATCAATTCATAATTATAGGTGCATTAATTATGTCCTAGAGGTTTTTGCGAGGAATGTTAGCAATTCTATCACTTAGTTCAAATTTCAACCCTAGAAAAGTTTGGTAGCACATGCCTTCTAATTAGCAATGCACCCTCGGGAATAACGCTCGAGTACTAGGAATTTGCGAGCATACTCCTATACCAAGTCATTCCCTTGAGTCATATTGTTAAACTCTAATGCTTTTTGGGCAACACTAGTTCTGGAAAATCCACAACCTCAGCCAATGTGATAGAATTGATCTCCCATTGCTGAAAAGTAAACTTTTCTAAGGCATCCCACTAGTTATACGCCTCTTCCTGAAGCATGCTTCTCGCTAACCTAATCTTGTGCATGTGGGGTACTTGCATCTTTGAATGTGGTCATCTTTTCAAAAGTTATTAATTAGTGGAAACTAATTAGCTTAATCATCTTTTCAAAAGTTATTAATTAAGCTAAAGATCCTAAGCAAATAAGTACTAAATGTTGGATTAACATAAATTTTAGGGGATATTATATCTCCACACCTTGAGGAGATTCCATCTCTAGAATTCCTTTCTCTTGGCATACCACCATCAGTCAACACGGTCCCACATTTGTTCTGATACCATATGTAAAGGCCCGACTTAATTAGTGCAAACAAATAGGCTTAGTCATCTCTTGAAAGGTGATTAGTCAAGTTGAAAATCCTAAGTACATTGTGACTAATATATTGGATCTTACCTGATCGGCATTGGATGTGGTGGTAACATAATTTTTTTGGGGATATTACACTTGTTCTTGGACTTATAGAATATATGACTGTTTGTTTCAATAGAGGTTGGTGTGGACCTTGGGACTTCACCAAAGGAACTAAAAAGGGTTAATTGGTTCAACACTTTATTAAAGACTTCTTGGGAGTTTGGAGAAGACCATTCAATGAGTGGAGCCTATGTTTGAATTTCAATCTTTGGATAATTTTGGACATTGGAAATTTGGTTGTTTAGAAAAGGAGGAAGCTGGTTGATGGAAGATTTTAGAGGTTTCGAACCTTGCAAAGAGCGTGAAGATTGTAAAAGCTAAAGTGTTATGCTGAGGGAATAAGACTTCAGAAGAGGTTGCGTAATGACCCAGACCAAAGTGCAACGTAATGGGCTAAGTCATTTCTTTAAAATGGGTACCCCGGAAGTTAAAGATCTATAGTCCATTCCCACTTATAAACATGATCTTCTCTCAATAGGTATTAGATTAGATGTGGGACTAAGTTGAGGGATCTTACAATCCACCCACCTTAGGAAATTTCGTCCCCGAATTGCCTATTCTTGGCCCGTTCCTAGCCCCAACCCATGTCCTTTCTGGCCCATGACCGGCAGCCTAGCCAACATTTCTAATCCAGCCCACTATCTAACACGGAACCAGGTCGGCTCTGATACCATTTGTAACGACCCAGCCCAAAGTGCAACGTAATAGGCCAAGTCATTTCTTTAAAATAGGTACCCCGGAAGTTAAAGATCTATAGTCCATTCCCACTTATAAACAGGATCTTCTCCCAGTAGGTATTAGATGTGAGACTAAGTTGAGGGATCTCACAATCCACCCACCTTAGGAAATTTCGTCCCCGAAATGCCTATTCTTGGCCGTTGCTAGCCCCAGCCCACATCCTTTCTGGCCCGTGACCGGCAGCCTAGTCAACGTTTCTAGTCTTGGCCCGTTGCTATCCCCAGCCCGCGACCTTTTTGGCCTGTGACCGGTAGCCAAGCCAACATCCCTAGCCCATCCCACCATCTAACACGGAACCAGGTCGGCTTTGATACCATTTGTAACGACCCGGCCCAAAGTGGAACATAATGGGCCAAATCATTTCTTTAAAATAGGTACCCTGGAAGTTAAAGATCTATAGTCCATTCCCACTTATAAATAGGATTTTCTCCCAGTAGGTATTAGATGTGGGACTAAGTTGAGGGATCTCACAGGTTGTGTCCTATAGTCGAAATAAGCTTCGGAGTAGGCTTCATAAATTATCAACCATGGCATCAAAAGCTTGGGCATCAAATTCTACTGTTGTAATCTCTTGAGGGATATCTTTGAAAAAGATTGTGGTGATCTTGTGAGTACATTTGTTAACCAATCGGTTGTGATTATTGTGTGGGTTTATAAGGGCTTGTACTATTGGTTGTGGTTGTGCTCCTTGCAAGGAGTGGTACTAGTGTCTTTGGTTTTGAAGAACTTGTTCGTATGCTAGGTTCCTTAGGACTTACTTGGGTGTGAGTTGGTAAGGATGCCTAGTCGTTGCTTGTTGCTTCAGGTGTGGATGGATCTTGTGGAAAGGCAAGTGTTACCGCTTGTATTATATAAGTGGTTTGGCTATAGTGAAACTTAGAAGACCTACTTAATTGAAGGGCTTGATGGGATATAAGAGAGGGGTAAGAGTTCCAAATCTCTTAAAAATTCTCGGTGTTTGTTGTCTCTTGCCCTTACACTATTTACTTTATCATTGTTGCCACTAAGTACAAATCTTAACAACTTGTATGGTTTGAAACATTTGGTAACACTTGTTATTATTTATAAATAGCTAAGCTAGAGTTGTTTAGTATCTTCATAGATCAAGATCTATATTCATTTATATTCAGTTTAACTTGTTTATTCGAGTGTTGTAGAAATTCCGCACGAACCGAAATCCTTTCACATGCTATTAGAGCTTTTCGATGGAAGGTTGCAAAGTTTCAGCTGACGAAAAGCTAGAAGAATCAACCTAATGTCAATGGAGAGAGAGGCAAAAACCTTGGAGGACAATGAACAATAAGACCACTATTTCTTTATGTTTCTAATTACATTTTTTGGAAAACTAGGATGAACATATTTCTAAAATTGTGTAATTTTGATCTATGGTAGGTTGGCTAGATGGACATGTGGATCCAACAACCTATAGAAGATCATGTGGTGATAAAGCCAAAAAAGAAATTCTTTGAATGCCAAAACCATAAATGTATTGTTTTACTTTTTAAGTGAGACTGAATATGCAAGGGTGTCTCAATGCAATTTGGCTCAAGAAATTTGGGAACTTTTGTATGTCACACATGAGGGCACATCTCAAGTCAAGAAGTCCCAGATAAGTCTTCTTACAACGCAATATGAAGCTTTCATGACGGAAGAAGGGGAAAACATCAATGTCATGTAAACCCAATTTAATGACATTGTTGTGGCTCTACAAAACCATGGAAAAGAATTAAGTTCGGATGAAATCAACCGAAAATTGCTAGCATTCTTACCAATTTAGTAGAGAACCTTTGGAGTGTGGCCAATTGGTTTTTCAAAGGCGCCATCTTGAGTGATTTTTCATAGTGTGCTTCAAAAGTCATATGGAGTTCTTCAAATTCTTCCCTTGAGTAGCTTGAAGGTGAGGTGTCTATGTAGAGTTTCTAAGCACTAATACCAATTGTAGGTGTAAGAACCGTGAAAATATGTGAAAATTTTTATTTCAAGACTTGAACCTAAGTATTATGAAATATTATTTTCGATGAATGGATATGGTTGGTTATCAAGTAGACCGGTCACGGTTCAACGTAAAGCCAAACCCTAACCTTAGAGAAGATGTAAGGCCAAACTCTGGCATTAGGGAAGACGAACCCAACCTAGAGAATACTAATTCATGAACGGATGATGGGGTAAGAGAATTTAATAAAGGGACTCGTTGAACCTAGGGAATACCTATACATGAATAGATGTGAGAATTTAATTGAAGAACTCGTTGAAGCATATATATATAGGAGGAGGGGGTTAGGGAGGAAAGGCAGTCCACTCCTTCTTGCCTCCTCTCCAGTGCTTTTCCATCGTGGTGTAAGTATTTCACACTTCTTCTTAGTTTCTTTTCCATTAGAACTCTTACATGCATGGTTGCAACGCATAAATTCATTAGAAATACCTTGCTAAATTGCTGGAACTTTTTGGTATAAATTGCAATAGGTCTTTGGGTGTTGAGATATTGTATGGTTGTAAATTAGATGGCAGATATGAAATTCACGTTTGACTAGTTTCAAGAAACCCCATTTTTTACCCGCTCTGTTCAAATCTAATTTTTACCCGCTCTGTTCAAAATCTAATAATGGACATGTCAGAATGGAACGGACAGTCCATAAATAAATATCGGCCAATAGGAGGGGTACGATGGAATATACCCATCGGCTCAACCTAATACAGTGGTACGGTGAAATGGACCCATCGGCCAATTAGGGGGTACGGTGGAATGGACCCATCGGCTCAACCTAATACAGTGGTACGGTGGAATGGACCCATTGGCCAATAGGGGCGTACGGTGGAATGGACCCATCGGCTCAACCTAATACAGTGGTACGGTGGAATGGACCCATTGGCCAATAGGGGGTACGGTGGAATGGACCCATCAGCTCAACCTAATACAGTCGTATGGTGGAATGGACCCATCGGCCAATAAGGGGGTACGGTGGAATGGACCCATCGGCTCAACCTAATAAGGGGTATGGTGGAATGGACCCATCGGCTCAACATAATAAGTGGTACGGTGGAATGGACCCATCGGCTAATAAGGGGTACGGTGGAATGGACCCATCGGCCAATAGGGGGTACGATGGAATGGACCCATCGGCCAATTGGGGGTATGGTGGAATGGACCCATCAGCCCAACATAATAGGGGGCACGATGGACTGACCCATCGGCCCAATATTTTATAGTGGCAACCCAACATAATAGGGGGCACGATGGACTGACCCAATGGCCCAGTATTTTATATTGGCAACCCAACATAATAGGGGGCACGGTGGACTGACCCATCGGCCCAATATTTTATAGTAGCAACCCAACATAATAGGGGGCACAATGGACTAATCCATCGGCCCAATATTTTATAGTGGCAACCCATCGGCCAATAAGGGGGCACGATGGACTGACCCATCGGCCAATAGAACTACATCGAGCTTGATCCCGACATAGGTATGTAGGCCAATCAAAATTGTTTGATTTCAGCTCAAATAAGGTAGAATAAAAGTATGATAGGATAGTCAGGTTAGGAGAATGGGTAATAAATGAGACTTCTTTTTATTTTGTTTTGAGTTATAAATGTGGTTATGGGAAATGGTCTAAGATTGTGGGAACAATTATTTTATAACTTATTACTCGGCATTTAGTAGTTTTATTTTGGTAACACCTGGCCAGCTAGGCCCACAATGTTGTGAAAAATTGTCGGGTCGTTACAGGGCCCTCAACTTAGTCCCACATCTAATACCTACTGGGAGAAGATCTTGTTTATAAGTGGGAATGGACTAGAGAGCTTTAACTTCCGGGGTACCCATTTTAAAGAAATGACTTAGCCCATTATATTGTACTTTGGGCTGGGTCGTTACAGTGGGCATCTATGTGGGAGAGAACTTACTAAGATTACTTGAACAAATAAGCTAGATCCCACAGTCCTTACAACCTTCTAAGATCACAAGATTGAACAAATAATGGAAATGGTTTAGCATATGTAAGAGTAAACCAATAATCACAAGTACAATCTTATCAAGACAAAAAAATCCAAATAAATTTGGAGTGTGTGATGCAACAACCAGAAGTTCAAACTTGTAAAGCTACTCACTTTTAGCAAATCTGTAAAACCCCATTTTCAAATTAGTGTTTTACCCGATTTTAGTTTTGCCATGTTTGGGTCAGTATTGAGTCGGTTCGAATGAGTTCAAGCCGGACCAATTTTTAGAATATAAGTATGGGTCCTAGATGGCCATATTAGTATATTATGGTGGCTGAGTATGGACAACATGTACATGATAGCTTTAGTTAGGCTACAACTACGCATGAGTCATCAGTGTATACGTGAGGCATACATATGATTTTTATGAGTTAGTCAGGATTTTAGGCTTAGATTTAGGCCACTGAAGCATTTAGTATCCATTTGGGATCTTCAAGGTATCACATTTACATGCATCATAAGGATTTCTAATCACCAGAGCCCCTATGGGCCCACCTTGATTGAGTTTAGGATTCGAGACCTATTTAGCCTTCTTGCCTCGATTCCCACCTATGACTCACTTTTATGACTCTAGTCAATTTTGACATTAGATGGTTTCAATAAGAGCTTTCCATCCATATGTATATTGTATGTACCCATAGGCAGGTCCCATTGGAGCATGAGTTGTAGGACGTTTAGATCGTGGAATGTGGCAAGCTCGGGACCATCCACATAAACTTTTATAGATTTTTCGAGATTTTTGGACTTTTACACATTAATGCCACGACCACTATGGCTCACTACTGGTGAGACTGGGGCCCTCCTCCGGCCACCGGATTGGTACGGCCATGACCACCTCACGGCCGGCTATCGGTCCGTACCTACCGTCACCATTGGTGCCACTGCAGTCACCATCGACGACCAAGTTTTCATCATTGTTCATTACCATTGACGCCACCCTGACAGCATTCCCTTACTGAAATCTTCCATTTGAGGCTGATACCAACCTCTGTCATGGCCGCGATCGCGGTAGGCGACGTCGCTAAACATGACGGCAATGCCGCCACTTTCCTATTTTTGACCAGCTAGTGGCCGGACTCCGCCATGATGCCCTCTGTTGATCCTGACCGGCGGCAAACCCTAGCCGCGCTGTCGTCGGAGTTTTCCAACGATAGGCACCGTCGCCCCCTGCCAGCCCAATTTACCCTCTTTGCGTTTGCCTATCCTCATCCACGTCCACCTGCCTGATCTTGTTCAGCAGCCTGCCACAAGCACCACGTGCTAAAGATCTTTTCAACCAACCCATGACACCCAAAAAGCAACCACCACTTGAAGCTAGCTCTTCCTTACCAAACTCACACCTTGAGCCAATGGAATCTCCAATCTACACACCTTCCTTCTATTAGCCAAGCACTCACACAGTCCAAACACTATGGGGGTTTACAAATCAAGATCTCACACTTAAGCCTTGCCTTATTTCAACCCTTTATTAAGATTTACATAATCAAAACACAAGATATACAATCTAGAAAGGAATGTGAATCCTAAATACAAGCTTGTTCTTCCAAGAGTTCTAAGAGAGTACTAGGTGATCAACAGCATCAAAGGTGTATCAAAACACTACTCCCAAGGCCATCTTCATAGCTTTGGAACTTCCTTCCCAAAATAATAGTCATTGGGGTTTGAATCCCAATACTCTTGGAAACTTATGGTACAATCGATTGTCAAACAACTGTTAAGTGTCTGCTCATCATGCCATGACACTTCTTCTGTACTAATTATAGTCTTCAGCTCCGTTTTGGTTGCTGAAGTTCCCCGCCAAAGTCTTCCCTCAAGCTTTACAAAACTACCCTAACTAATCGTTGTGATGTTTGGCTGCTGCAGTCTTCATAACATCATCGCAGCCTCTTTTCCTCTAGAAGATCAGTTAGCCGAACATCATCCAAAGCTTTTCTGAAGTTCACCATGTCAACCATAGTGTTTGCTCAGCTGATCTTCAGTTGTCAAGCATTCTGCCGAAGTGTCTACCGAAGTTTTCCTTTGCTCTTCATAGGCCAGCGACTCCATGTTTTGGCTGCCGATGCTCCTGTTATAGTTGCTGCTGAACTTCTGGAGACTTAAACTTTGTCTTTGGGTCTTCATGTTTTAATTTTCTTGTTGGTCCTTGTAACTCATTTATCTTACTTAGAGAGTTTATGTTGTTGTCTCATAAAAAGAAAATTCAACACATCTCCAAATGCGTCACTAGTGTTATCAGGAGAGGCACTAAGAACTCTCCGTCGGCAACATAAACATTAGCCAACGTGCTAGCATGGCATAGCATAGCATGAACTTGGGTTATCTATCTGAGCTACGGTTCTCCATGCAATATAAACATGAGCCAACTATCTTAGCAAAGACATAGCATAAAATGAATCTCAATTGCATGATTATTATTAAGAGCAGGTATAGATCAATTATCCTAAAATGAAATGCATTATTCAAGTCCTATCCATGACAAGATGTATAACAGACAATGCATGAGAACTCCTCAACAAGCTCTAACATATACATACATCACAAAAGTACATTTTTGGGTTAGGGTTTTACCCAACTTTAGTTTTGTCTACTTTGGGTAGTTTCGAATCGATTCGAGTGAGCTCGAGCCAAAATAATTATATGAATATGAGTATGAGGCCCAGAAGGCTAAATGAGTATGTTGTTGAGGTTGACTATACCCGACATGCATATGATAGTTTCAGTTATGATATAGTAGAGCATGAGCTATTAATGTATACGCGAAGTATCCATTTGGTATTTTTTGGATATTTCATTTGCGTGCAGCATAGGAATTTCCAATCACGAGATTGTGCATTTGTGGGCCCAGCTCGATTTAGTTTCGGGTTCAAGGCCTATTTAACCTTCTTGCCTCAATTCTTACCTATAGAGTTAATTTTAGGACTCGAGTCAAGTTTCAAATTTGGACGGTCTCGATCCGAACTTTCCATTCATATGTATAGTGCATTTACCCATAGGTAGGCCCCACTAGCCAACAAGTTTTTGGACTTTTGGATTGTGCCAAGTGGCAAGATCTGAGCTGTCCACTCAGCTTTATCTTCACCCATTGATTTCCAGAGTTTCCACAATTTTGAAAATTTCCACTATTACGCCGCCGCCACTTCGACTCATTTCCGGCGAGCCACTTCCGGTCAGTCCGAGCACCCCCACAACTTTATCTTGCCTAGATCTATATTTTGAGACAACCCACAATGACCGCCATGGCTGCGATCACCGCCGACAAAGTAGCCATAACCAGTGGCATCCTCCGCTTTTCTCGCTGATTTCCGGCCAACCAATGGCCGAACTCTGCTGGTGGATACCACCAACAGCTCCGCCTTTACCGCCTCTGTCGATCCTGACTGACGGCGATACCAGCTATGCCACCGTCGGCGTTCTCTGATGATAGGCACCACTGCCCTCTTTCCTACCTATTTGCCTGCCACCTGGTTCACGGCATGCCTACCCGCGACAGCATCATCTGCCTGCCCGTGTTCGTGTCTGCGTGATTGTGCTTGAGTTTGCTAGTCCAAGTTTGCCCATCCTGTTCATGTCCAGTCAGCCAACCCAACCCATTTCCTAGCTCGGGTTGGTTAATTACTTTCGGTTTGGTCTGGTTTAGTTCAGTTCGATCCGGTTCAGCTTATTTTCATCATGTTTTCAGCCGTTTCTTGACCATTTTTGGTAATTCGAGACCCCCCTATATTAGTTTAGATGTATATTCATATGATTTAGCATGATTGGATGTTAAGATTTTTCTATTTATTTATTATTATTATTATTTATTCATTATTATTTATTTATTTTTATTTATATGTGTATCATATATGATGAATGTTTACATGATTGTTTGATATTAGTAATATTATATTTACTTATGAATATTAATCTTATTATGTTTACTAAATTAAATATGTATTTATTTGTTCGTACATGTAGGTTATTATTTAATTGTATTTAATTATGTATTCTATAATGATGACT
>JAURVB010010251.1:0-12192 GCA_033002965.1 Piper betle | reverse complement strand
TGATACGGTTCACTTTACTAGTTTAAACGGTTAAATGGTATGGTTTACTTAACCGGGTAAAAATACTTAACCGGTTAACTAATACTTTCCACTTGACCGGGTAATTGATAATTAATCGGGTAGCGGGTAAATAATTTAAATAAATTCATGGATACCAACGTTCGATCCCACCGCGTCGAATATATACATATATATATATATATATATATTTATTTATTTATTTTTTTCGGGTCTTTACAGTGGCCATAGCAGCTTTCGTTGTTCTCTTATAGAACAGAGTGAGATATTTAAATCAGGACTGAGTCAACTAGGACCCAGTGAGCGGTCCTGTTCCTTATACAGGGACACCTAAGAGTTGGATCTAGACTGGTAACAATGAGCTATGCAGCTCCTTAGTCTATACACCTGACGTAACACAATACTCATAGCACACCTTCGGATGGTTGTAGGACCAGAAATAGAGTTTCCTGAGAGTACATATAGTTGACTTTCACATAGCTGAGTTTAAGAGATATATGGGTAGATGCTAGCAGGTAGGCCTTGCCCTCGATGTAGTTTCTCCAGATATAACCCAGACTAGAACCTTGAGATACTCTAGATTCTCTGCTTGACCAACCCAGGAGGCCCTTGGGGGTGGATCTAGGTTTTCCCGCCGAGTTAGTAGTAGGGATCAGAATAAAAGAGAATAATGATGGTAGTGTCAGAACAGGCACAGACAATAGTAGGGATCAGAACATAAGAGAATTACTATGGTAATGTTAGAACAGGCGCAAATAGATTAGAATCAGGATGTTTGATGTTGATAGCATCACAAGCAGAATTCGCCATGTCGGCATAACTAATGTCAGTGAGGATGTACATGCCTATTCAACAGTAGAGGATACAACTGATGTGTATCCAACTTCTCGGTTCAGTTTTAGTAGAATCTCTTTGAGTTAAAATTTTGAGGATGAAATTTTTATAAGGAGGGAAGATTGTAAAACCCGCTATTTGAGGCAGGGTTTAAGACCACTGAACCAATCGGTTCAGTGGTCGGTTTAAGTCAAGTACATTTCAGAACACGTGCACTTAGCCGATGCCGGTCGCATGTATGAGCCATGAGAGTTATGTGCACCCAAATATATGATGATAATGTCATGAATGCAGCAGAAAATAATGAGTTATCAGAGTATATGATAGTATGCTAGTTTTTTTTTAATTTTCATATACAGTGGATCGTATAATTAGATTTAGGCCGTTTACCACATTAGGACCCGTTACGGGCAGTTTAGGTGGGTTGTTAGTTACAAAGCATGTCATTATGATGTTGTGGTGTTTGTTAGGATTTATGGTATTTTTCCCAATTTTTTAGTTTTTTTTTGTATTTATTACGAAAAGTTATTTTTTGACTCGAGTCGGCTCGAGCCAAGTTTTATTTACGATATTGCCATCCTGCTATTTCTTCCTCCCCCGACACCCTCCCCGTCCCAAACCCTCATTGCCCACTGTGTCTGCCGCCAGCGCCTACGCAGCCCTGCAGCCGATCGTCGACGCCAAAGCCTGCTGCGGCATTGCCTTCTAGCCCCGTGCTTTCCCGGCCATCGTCCGGCCTCAACAATGTGAGGAAGCCGCACCCTAGCACAGCGCTTCCGTCGGTGATCATGCCACCGGCGATCATCACTACAG
The DNA here is from genome assembly GCA_033002965.1 of Piper betle. NCBI lineage: Eukaryota > Viridiplantae > Streptophyta > Magnoliopsida > Piperales > Piperaceae > Piper > Piper betle. Next base: position 10,527 of record JAURVB010010251.1, on the reverse strand, counting down.
TGATCTAGTGGTTGCCTCGATGCCCTCAACCCTCCAGAGACCTTCCCAGACTGGAGCGGAGCCCATCACCACCCAAGCTGGCCGGATTAGTCACCCACCACCAGACCGCCCCTATTTCTGTCATTTTCCGGCGAGCCACCACCTCCACCGACTGTGTCGACATCGTAGACACATCGGGCTCACTGTGCAATGCCAATGGTACCCAATATGACCGCTATCCTACTAGTAGACGTTGCCGGCGACTGCCACCGAAAAACTGTCGGAAAGCTCCCAGAAAAACACCGAAATTTTTCCGAAGACCACCAGAACCCACCGGAAAACTGGATTTGCTGGAATTCGCTACATCTTCCACGGAGCTCATCCAGTCAAACTAATCGAACTTCGGATGCCGATGACCACAAAATTCGAGCTCCGAGATGCACGATGAAACCCTAGCCATCATCAATTGTCAACGATGAGAGGTATAATTACCTCCGATTTAATGATTTAAAATTCATCATTGCTAGCACAGCATGCTAGGATTGATTAATTACCATGAATAATGTCTAACTACAAATGAAGTGAGAAGTGGCATGATTTGATTAAATATGAATGAATGTTAAGTGATCTAATGAGGTAAGTTGAATCTGAACATGATAATTGACCACGACCTAACTTAGAAAAACACAATAAAATTGGTACGAATAGGATGAGTTAGAAATATTTGTATAGTTATGATTATTAGATTGTTCATGGATGTTGTTTGCATTGTGAGTGTGTTGATTGTGTCGAGTTGATGCATCATTCAATTAGCGGGCTTAAGTTTCTAGATTTGACGTGTAAGTACGGCATAGGAGAAGTGGCATGATTTGATTAAATATGAATGAATGTTAAGTGATCTAATGAGGTAAGTTGAATCTGAACATGATAATTGACCACGACCTAACTTAGAAAAACACAATAAAATTGGTACGAATAGGATGAGTTAGAAATATTTGTATAGTTATGATTATTTGATTGTTCATGGATGTTGTTTGCATTGTGAGTGTGTTGATTGTGTCGAGTTGATGCATCATTCAATTAGCGGGCTTAAGTTTCTAGATTTGACGTGTAAGTATGGCATAGGAGCTTGCCACATACGCGCGATGTCACGCTTGGAGCTTCTATCAGGTCCGTTTAGGACTCGTCTATTTTATACTCTACTCTATTTTATGATTGTTTTAATGTCTGGTTGACGGGCTAAGTGGCATTTTAATGGATCCCACTTAACTTGTGTCATTTAGCCGAATAGTTTTTTTGATTAATAAACCCTCGAGGATGAGATCTGTCGAGGAAGATTTTGAAAACAAGATCCACCACAAGTTGCCTTTGGGCCTATTACATGAATCCCTTCCTAGGCCATATATATATATATATATATATATATATATATATATATATATATATATATATATATATAAATATAATTTTATCGAGTTTTCAATAAGACAAGAGATGGACTTTCAAAGAGCGGATGCCATGACAGACTGTTCCATTCCAAAGAGATCCTAACAACTCCGCATTTGAGTTCCTCACACTAAGAGAACGTGGAGGTTTACATGTACTATTAAGTACAACGCATGTCTGGACTTGTGGTTCAAAGGGTACGAAATACGACTGCCTGAGAGTACTCGGCCTTCGTGCTCAAGGCCAGGATAATTACGGAGGTAAGGAGAGGGCTTAGCATATACATGTAGTCCCGGTGGAGCATAGATAAATGAAATGTGAAAAATGCCAGAGGAGGCATTAGAAAAGCAAACAATTCGGGATGCTATCAGGTTTGTAGCCCAGTGGTTCCTCAGTAGGTGCCCTTTAGAGAGCTCACGAGAAATATACGAATGTTTTTTTTCATATGAGAGTTTGCTCTCATAGACAGTTTGTTATAGTTATATTTTGGACCAGTAATGCTTGTTGCTGATGTGTTTTTATACTATATGTAGGTGATAATCACTAGTTGGATGTGCCAGCCTGGATGGAGGAGCACTGATGTCGCTTACACACACGTCAGTCGATAGAGTGGTTAATATTTTGTTTATGATATTATTATGTTGACAATGATGTGATTAAATTCTAAGACATGATAATATGACGTGATTAAATGCTAAAACATGATGATATGATGTGAAATGTGAATAGATTGTACAGGTGGATTGAGACCCAAGTTTCAAAAAGCTTCAAAATGAGTATACACTAGATTAGATTCTATGTGAATGAAGTGGTTGATATATGCATATGTGTTTGTATATTGTATTTTGACAAATTGGCCCCTAATTGTACTTTTAGGAGAGATTCTCCTCATTTTATTTCAGAATTTTTATTGATTTCTATCATAATTGTATTGGTGTGTAAATTAGTTTGCATGTCATCCATATAGTATAATGTTAGGGTTTTGTGCATTCATTCATGCATGGCAAGTCAAATCTTCATCTTAATATGTCGAGATTAGATCCAAGCGAGTTGGGATTAGGTTAGCTAACCTAACACGAGCCTGTAACGTGGTAGTTTAGTTCACGAGCATAAACCAGATTTGGGGTGTTACACCCATGCCTATAACGTCACCAAGCCAACCTATACCTCCTTATCCAACCCATACCTCTTTAGGTATGACACCCATACCTATGACATAGCCAAGCCACCCTCTCTTTTTCTATAAAACCAATCCTTTCCCTCACCTTTTTACTATTTCTCCTTCTGTCCTCACCGCCAACAACTTTCTACTCCTTTCCTTGTGTAAAACTCCAGTTTTAGCTTAGGGTTTTACCTAATTTTAGTTTTGTCCAATTTAGGTTCTCGACACGGTTCGAGCGAGCTCGAGCCAGACTAGTTTTTAGATTATGAGTATTGACCAAGATGGCCTTGCAGACCATGTTATAGTGGTGGTCCATGCCGATATACAGATGATAAGATCATGAGTTATCAGTGTATATTGAGGTGTACCGATTTGGTTAATAGCTAGGATTTTAGGCCTAGATCTACACCTTTGCAGCGTTTAGTATCTATTTGGGATTTTTAGGGTATCTCAATGCATGCATCACAAGGATTTTGGACCATCGGATTGTACCCCGTGGACCTAGCTCATTTTCATTTATGGTTTCAAGGTCCACTTGCCCTTCTTGCCCTCAGCGATGTCGCCGCACCAAATGGTGATCTGCCCCCTTTCCCAGCCGCTTTCCGGCCAGCCAATGGCTGAACTCCTCCGACCATCACCAACATCACGTTCCCCATCCTCCCTTCTTTCGTTAGCAACCGAAAACAGCTTCCACCGCACCACTGTTGTAATGACCTGCTATTTTTCACGATATTGTGGGCCTTGCTGGTAGGGCGTTACTCAAAATTTAACAAAAACCAACCCTATAACAACCAATCCTAACCGGACCAGCTGTCACTTAAAAGGTTACATGAATAATATGAAGCCAATAAGTCTAGCATTTCTAACTCAAAAGAACTTATTTTCAAATGACAATGCATGAAGTAATTATCCCACAGTCTTTGACTGTTTCCCATAGCCATATTTATAACACAAGAAAAGTAAAAAGAGAGTCCGCTTATTAACCGTTCACCACTTGCGTTGGTAGAAAAACCACCATGTCGTCTCTTAGTCTTTAAGTTCAGCTGCTAACTTGCAGAGGCAATTCCGCGTTAGTGATTAACCACTAAGCTGTATAATTAAATAAAACAAGTCCATAAACTCCCTATCATTATCTATAATATATGCACTTGTGACCATTCCAACATGACCATTTATTAGCTGATGGTTCAATCCACCATGTCCATTAGTTGGCTGATGGGTCAGTCCACCATGTCCACCTATTGGGTGATGGGTCAGTCCATCATGTACATTACCGGCTGGCGAGTCCAATCTGCCATGTCCGTTATCGGCTGGTGAGTCCAATCCACCATGTCCATTAGTTGGCTGATGGGTCAGTCCACCATGTCCATCTATTGGCTGATGGGTTAGTCCACCATGTCCATAATTGGCTGGCGAGTCCAATCCGCCATGTCTGTTATCGCCTGGTGGGTCCAATCCACCATGTCCGTAATTGGCTGGCGAGTCCAATCCGCCATGTCCAATTTATTAGCTGAAGGGTCAGTCCATCATGTCCATTACCAGCTGGCGAGTCCAATCTGCCATGTCCGTTATCGGCTGGTGGGTCCAATCCACCATGTCCGTAATTGGCTGGCGAGTCCAATCAGCCTTCGACAAAATGTGGTAGCCGACGCGTTGAGTCAGAAGGGCAAAGTGGACAAAAGTCAGCAGTTAGCTAGACTTTGGGCCATCTCAGCAGAAGTGGTAGCTATCAACCCGGTGGAGCAACTAACAGCCTTATTGGCAAATTTGGTTGTCTCCAATGATTTAGTTGATCGTGTTAAGCTAGCACAAATGGGTGATGAGGAGCTGAATAAAATGTTGGACAAGATTCCTGACATTGTAGCTGATTCAAATAGTGTGATCAAATTTAGAGGAAGGCTGTGTGTACCCAACGATAATGCACTGAGGCGGGATATTTTGAAGGAGGCTCATCGCTCAAAGTTCTCGATACACCCTAGAGTTACTAAAATGTATCAGTATTTAAAGCAAACCTACTAGCGGATTGTACTCGCCAGCCAATTACAGACATGGTGGATTGGACCCACCAGTCGATAACGGACATGGCGGATTAGACTCGCCAGCCAGTAATGGACATGATGGACTGGCCCATCAGCCAATAAATTGGACATGGCGGATTGGACTCGCCAGCCAATTACGGACATGGTGGACTAACCCATCAGGCAATAGATGGACATGGTGGACTGACCCATCAGCCAACTAATGGACATGGTGGATTGGACCCACCAGCCGATAACGGACATGGCAGATTGGACTCGCCAGCCGGTAATGGACATGATGGACTGACCCATCAGCCAATAAATTGGACATGGCGGATTGGACTCGCCAGCCAATTACGACATGACGGATTGGACTCGCCAGCCGGTAATGGACATGATGGACTGACCCATCACCCAATAAATTGGACATGGCGGATTGGACTTGCCAGCTAATTACGGACATGGTGGACTAACCCATCAGCCAATAGATGGATATTGTGGACTGACCAATCAGCCAACTAATGGACATGGTGGATTGGACTCACCAGCCGATAACGTACATGGCGGATTGGACTCGCCAGCCGGTAATGTACATGATGGACTGACCCATCACCCAATAGGTGGACATGGTGGACTGACCCATCAGCCAACTAATGGACATGGTGGGCTGAACCATCAGCTAATGAATGGTCATGTTGGAATGGTCACAAGTGCCAATATTATAGATAATGATAGGGAGTTTATGGACTTGTTTTATTTAATTATGCGGCGTAGTGGTTAATCACTAACGCGGAATTGCCTCCGCAGGTTAGCAGCTGGGCCTAAAGACTAAGAGGCGACAGGGTGGTTTTTCTACCAACGCAGGTGGTGAACGGTTAATAAGCAGACTTCCCTTTTTACTTTTCTTGTGTTATAAATGTGGCTATGGGAAACGGTCAAAGACTGTGGGATAATTTACTTCATATTCATATTATACATGTAACCTTTTAAGTAACACCCGGTCCGGTTAGGACTAGTTGTTGTAGGGTTGGTTTTGTTAACTTTTGAGTAACACCTAGCCAGCAAGGCCCACGATATCGTGAAAAATGGCGGGTCGTTACAACTCTCGATGTTCTCCGGTGATGGGCACTGCGGTCCACTGTCAAGCTTGTTTCCCATTTGCCCAATTAGCGGTCCTCCTGCCCACGACTGCATCCATCTGCCCGTGTTTGTGTCTATGTGATCGTGCCCAAGTTCATCAATCTAAGCCCATGTCTGTGTCCACTAGCCAGCCGACCCAGCCCAACAGTTAACCCAGATCGAGTTCATTTAGTTCGATTTGGTCTCGTTCAACTCGGCTCGGTCCAATTTAGCTCATTTTCGAACCATTTTCATCCATTCTTACTCCATTTTCGGTAATTCGAGAACTTCCATATTAGTTTAGATGAATAATAATATGGTCTAGCATGATTGAATGTTATGATGATTTTTTTATTTATTGTTTTATTTATTTATATATTCATTAATATTTATTTATTTTTATTTATATGTTTCTCATTTATGATTAATGTTTACATGATTATCTATTATTATTAATATTATATTTATTTATTAATGTTAGTCTTTTTATGTTTACTGAATTGTATGTGTTTATCTATTTATTTATTTAGTTACTTGTTTGTTGTGCGTATCTTATTATTTCATAGTATTTAATTATGTATTTTGCAATGATGACTATTATATTATTATTATTCATGTTTAATTAAATTTTAAAAAATTATTTATTTATTTCTTTATTTATTGAATGATTATGTATTTATTTATTTATTTGTTTATATGAATACTAGCACTAGTATATATAATATTTACTCGTGTTTAGCTATTTACTTATATAGTATACAATATTATTATTTTATGATTAGAGTATTGATTATTTTTACATATTTATTATCTATCTATTTATTCATGATTGTATGTATTTCTTTATTTATTATTTGTGATTAGTTATTCTCTTTATTATGTCTTGATTTACGTGTTGTATGTTTAGAGTTATGTTTATTTAGTATAGTCTTTTTATTAGGATGTATTTATGATATGAGCACACACCACGAGCATGCATCATATAGGGATATAGAGCATGCATCATATATGAGCACACACCACGAGCATGCATCTTAGTCGTGGGTTCTGATGTTGGTTCCAGAGTCCGAGCTCGCCATAGATATGCAGATACACTTGGAGCTTGGACCACAGGTCCGCAGGAGTCTGCCTCTGCTTGATTCCTTGCGGGTCAAGTTTAATAGTGTTTTATACATAGGACGACATCAGCATCGTTTTATTGCATCCCTCCAATGTCAGGTCATTTAGCTGTGTTTTCTACACATGCTTAATAAAACTACAAGGATGAGATCCCCTGTTGGTTTTCGAATTGAAGCTCCAGAAATGTATGATACAAGGCTCTTCCCTTGGTTTTCACAAATAAGAGAATGAGTGCAATGGAGATATGTATGGGCCACACTAGTACTCCTTCAAACCATGAGGTAGTGCGGTGTATGATGGTATTGTATAATGCAGCACATTTTTGGAATTTGTGTCACTAACTTAATTATTCCTTTTGCCACTTGAGTATCATGGCAGGTGACATGGACAATGTGAGGGTGTAAGCGATGTATGTATGAATATGATTATGAGCCGTGCATGTGAGCCGGCACTTGCTTAAGTATGCTTGCTTACAGCTCAGTGTAAGGCATTGTTGAAGTTTCATAAGTTTTCATAGGTAATGGAATACCCATTTGTCAGATTGTACTAGTTATTTTTTAGACCAGTAACACTTGTTACTGACATTTTTCGTATAATATATGTAGGTCTTGCAATCTTGAGTCAACTTTGGTGGGAGGACAGATAAACACCACACATACTTGAGCTCAACATAGTTATCTTCTTTTTTACTTTTATTTAATGGTGTCTTCCAATCTCATGACACCAAGAAGGTTGTTTCGATCGCACCATTTCTGATTCAGTTCTTAAGTGAAGCAAAATTGGGGTGTTACATGTTGGCTTTCTTCTTCCTCCTTGGAGATCCAATCACCATCGTCCACTTTTTTAACCTCCTAGGGTGGTAGGTTTTGAGGTTGAATGCTTCAAAAGACCTCCCCTTAGTATTCCCTCATTAGTTTCAGGTTTATGCTGCTTCTTTAGCTCGTTGTTTACTGCTTATTTCTTCTATGTTTTTGTATTGTTTGATTTTTATGATATTTTTAACATTTATATTTTCTTGTTAGGAGGATTTTAACTACTCATTTATCTTATTTGGCTATGTAAATAAATAGAAATACCTTCTATAATACACATAGGTCACTAATATGCACTATTTTGGTATAAAAATCATATATTGGAACTTTGATGTTAGATTTTCATGATTCTTATTTTGTTGAACTCACAAGATGTGTATCTACAATTTTTTCCTTCTGTATTTTACCTAAAATATCCTATAATGTGTGCATGAGAGGGCAAAAGGTGAAGAAAGTTGGCAACTTTCATCCTTATAGTGACATAAGGGCCTCTTTCTTCCACTTTTACTCTCTAACCTAGTAGGATAAGTTGGCTCACAACATTCCATATTGTTCATCGTGATTCTAGGAGTTCTTCATAAAATTTTTGTGAAGACCCGAAAAAAAAATTAAAAATAATAAAAATAAATAAATATATATATATAAATATATAAATAATAATAATAACGTTTGACACGGGGGAATCGAACGTGGGGAAAATTTTTCGTTAGCTGGTTAGGTATGAATTACCCGGTTAATTGAGAAGTAATTTCTAACCGGACGATTATACTTGAATCGGTCAAGTCGACCACATTATTTATCCATCTAACCATTTAAGTGAATCATACCATGTACCCGTTTAAGAGGTTAAGTGAAATGGTTAAGTGAACCGTATTGATTACCCAATTACCCGATTAAAGGAATTGCGGTGAAAGGGTGTTTCCACAAACCCTAGCCGTCATTTCATTCTTTGTAAAAGGAGAAGGGGAGGGCGTCTTCTACATCTTTCTCCTCCTTGGACAGATGTTGGCTTTCCTCCTTTGCTCGGGTAATTCCTTTTCCTTTCTTTTCTTTTGTTGCATGCATATACATATTGCATAAATCATAAACATGTTAAACATAAGAATCAAATGAGAAATCAACAGGGAAGAAGAAAACCAGGAGGACGTCCTGCTGTTTTAGCAGTAGCAACAACACCATCCTCCATCCTTGTGAGTAGGGTTGACGTGCTGGAAGTAGGGAGTGTTCCCAGCGGTGCAGCTGGCTGCACGGAGTCGCCTTGGGTGGCCGAGTCAGACCGGCGGGGAGAGATGTAAATCAGGAAGTGTAGGGAGACCAGGTTGGTGTTGATTGGGTGGTGTTGCTGGCCAGACGTGGATCCGCCATGGAAAGGGCAGACTGGTCGTCACTTGGGCTGGTGCTGGTCGTCACCTTGATGGGGCAGGACATGGTCGCCATGGCTGCTGGTCGGCCACCATGAATGGTGAAATTAAGGTCCCCATGTAGGGTGTAGTCCGAGTTCCATGAGACAGCAGCGGATAAAGGTTAGATCTTTGGTGTTTTTCCAATCAGATTAGTGGGGTAGATAGAAGATGGGGTCTGAGATTGGGTGGAAGGAAAAGAAGACGGGCTGGTCGGGTGCTGTTTATGTGGCTGACTAGAATTGTCGCCATGGGTCTGGTCGGGGTTGCTGTTTGGGTGGCCAGGATGGGGTCACCAAGGATTGGTTGAGGGTTGCCATGTGGTGGCCAATTTGGTGACGCCATAGCAGCAAATGGAGGCCGCCACATTACTGGTTGGTCGCCATGCATGGTGAAAATACCGGCTTTTGCCGGTTGATTACGATAAAGCTGGGAGCTTTGGGGTCGTTAAATGAATTGTTAAAGTGGGATGGCAACCAGGTCAATATAGGAGAACTCAATGCGGTTGAGTTAGAATATAAGGTAAATACAAAAGACAAAAGTATGGGATATGTTAATAATTGAATTATCAATTAGATAATGGGGATTTAGATGGGGATAATTAATAATTAATTAACATTAGAATTGCTAAAAATTTAATAAGAAATAGAGACTAACATGAACTAATTACATCATTTAAAATTGATAGTATATTTGTCATGTAGTTGCATGTAGGTTCATGCAAAATAAAATTATACTAATGTATAATTTTATGCCCTTATTGAGATTAGGGTTAGCGGTTCATAGTTAGACGAAATCACAAGTCAGGTACGTATAATAGGTAGAACATCGTACTTTCCGTGTTGGTAGCCTAGGCCGGCCTGAGCCCAAATTCGACCACCATGCACCGAGTGCAACCGGGGTCAAAGAATTGACTCAGTCCGACACTGGGTCGTATTATGTGCGTAAATTGTGTAATGCATCGACATTGTTTTGGAGTAGTGATAGCCGCCCCATAAAAAGGCTACGGCCGGGGTGTGTGAGGCACTGGCACTAGAGTTGGTAGTGAGAGCTTCCCCACAAACGGGGCATAGCAATCACCTGAGTGCAATGATAGCCTCCCCATAAAAATGATACGGCCGGCGTGTGTGAGGCACTGGTACTGGAGGCGGTAGTGATAGACTCTCCGCAAAAGGGCTACGGCCGGGGTGTGCGAGCTACTGGCACTAAAAATTGGTAGTGAGAGCTTCCCCACAAATGAGGCATAGTAATCACCTGAGTGCAGTGATAGCCTCCCCATAAAAAGGCGACGGTCGGGGTGTGCAAGGCACTGGCACCAGAGTGTAGTGATAGCCTCCCCATAAAAAGGCTACAGCCGGGGTGTACGAGGCACTGGCACTAAAAAATTGGCAGTGAGAGCTTCCCCACAAACGGGGCGCAGCAATCTCCTGAGTACAGTGATAGCCTCCCCATAAAAAGGCTACGGCCAGGGT